>JAQQSZ010019850.1:0-10274 GCA_028646595.1 Phalanger gymnotis
GTCCCGCAGCTTTTCCCACTAACCTTCTCTGTTGTCTTCGCTGTTTGTGGGTTGTGAGGTCTGGTATATGCCACAGGTCAGTAATTCAGAATGCTAGGGCACTCTCCGCTCAGCTCGTGGTCTGGTCGGTCCTCGGTCTGCGCCGCGCACACTGGCCTCTGCTTGGCTCAGCTCCCTCCCCTCAGCTGGGAGCTCCATGCAGGAGAGACCTTACCCAGAGACCATCCAGGCTGTCCTGGGGGTGGGGCCCTGCTTCCCTCTGCCACTTTGTGGGTTCTGCAGCTCTAGAATTGGTTCAGAGCCATTGTTTTATAGGTTTTTGGAGGGACTTGGTGGGGAGCTCATGCCAGTCACTGATTCCCAGCCGCTATCTTGGCTCCGCCCCCCCCCGAGAATCAGCTGCTGTAAATATTTTAAAACATATAGGTTCTTTTCCTTTCTTCTTAATCATCTTTGAAAATAGTCCTAGTAGTGGTATTGCTCGGTTAAAGGGATTAGGTAATTTAATAACTCTTTGGGTATAATTTCAGATTGCTCTCTAAAATGGTTTGAGCAGTTCACAATTCTGCCAACAATGAATTAGTGTCCCAATTTTCTACATCCCCTCCAACATTTGTCACTTTCCCCTTCAATCATTTTAGCCAATTTGGTAGGTGTAAAATGATATCTCAAGGTTGTTTTAATTTGCATTTTTCTAATTAATGATGTTCTAGAATATGTTTTCATATGACTATAAATTGTTTTGATTTCTTCATTGGAAAATTGCCTGTTCATATCCTTTGACCATTTGTCAACTGGGGAATGACTCTTATTCTTATAGATTTGACAAATTTCTTTATGTGTTTGAGATATGAGACCTTTATCTGTATATTTGATTTTGATAGGAATGGGGAGTCATTAGAATTTATAGAATAGGGGAATGATAATGTCACATCTATGCTTTAGGAAAATCACTTTATCAGTTGTTTGGAGGCTGGATTGGAGTAGGAAGAGAGCTGAGTTGAGTAGACCAATTAAAATGTGGTTATAGCAGTATAAGCAAGAGGTGACAAGGGCCACTTCTGGTGACTGGGTTAGTAGAGAGAAAGAATAATCTAACAGATGTAGCAATAAAAGCATAACTGAATAGATTGAGGTGAGAGAGAGTGAGGGGGTCAAGGATGACACTGAGTCTGTGAACCTGTGTATGTAAGGGAAAGATGGTGAGGCTCTCAACAAAAATAGGAAAATTCAGGGAAGAGAGAAGTTTTGGGAAAAATAATCAACTTTGTTTTCAACATGTTTGAGATGCCTATGTGATATCCTGTTTGAATGTCCAATAGGCAGTTCTTGATATTAGGATCATAGATTTAGAGCTAGAAGAAACCTCAGAGGTCACCAAGTCCAACTCCACAGATCAGAAAACTGAGGCCCGTGGAGGTAGAATAAATTGTCCAAGGTCACACAGGTTATAAAGGGTAGAGCCGGCTTTGAACCCAGGCCATCTCATTCCAAATCTACTCCTTTTTCCAATGTACCATACTGCCTCAGATATGTGGCTGAAGTTCAGGAGACAGACCAGTACTGGATATATAGTTCTGAGAGAATGATAATAACATTAGCTATTATGATAACACTACATAATTATTATTATCATAAATCTAATCTCTTAACAATCAGTCTCCCAGCCTCTACTTGAAGACACTCATTGACACTGAACTCACTCCTTCTTGATGTAGCCATGCTATCTTTGTATAGCTCTAATTGTTAGGAAGCTTTTCCTTATGTCGAGTTAAAATCTATCACACTGCAAGCTCCACTCATGAGGCTGATTTTTTTTTTTGGAGTCAAGTCTAATGTCTTTTCCCATGTTAATTATCCAAATATCTGAAGATTTATCATCCTGACTGCCTTCCTTTGGATGTGGTACATCTAATTATTTCTTCTAAAATGTGTTATCCCAAACTGGATACAATGCTTTATGTATGGTCTATGAAGAATCAAATACAGCTGAATTATCAACCCCATTACTCTAGACACAATGCATGTTAACACAGACTAAAATTGTTTTATTTCTGCTGAATGCTGCATTATATCACGTGCACTTTGAACGTGTACTCTACTTCAACCCCTACAATTCACGTACCCCCTACCTCTAACGCATCTAACTGTTCAAATCCAAGTATGTTATGTCCATTGCCTTCTTTGTTCAAAAGTTGGTCTTATATGCAGTTCAATAAACACTTATTAAGTGTTTACTATCTGTCAGTCAGGGGCAGCTGGGTGATACAATGGATAGAACACTGGGCTTGGAGTCAGGAAGACTCTTATTCATGAGTTCAAATCTAGCCTCAGATAATTACTAGCTATGTGACCCTGGGCAAGTCACTTAACCCTGTTTGCCTTAGTTTCTTCATCTGTAAAATGAGCTGGAGAAGGAAATGGCAAACCACTCCACCATCTTTGGCAAGAAAACTCCAGATGGGGTCACAAAGAGTCAGACATGACTAAAACCACTTAACAACAAAAATGTGCCAGGCTATAGAAATACAAAAAGAGGAAAAGTCAGTCCCTGACCTCCAGTTGCTTACAATCTAATGGGGGGGGCAGGGAGGACAACATACAAACAAATATATGGCAAGCAAGCTATATACAGGATAAATATGAAATAATTAACACTGTAATTGAGAGGGTAAGAAAGGCTTCTTGTAGGAGATGGGATTTTATTTGAGACTTGAAGGAATCAGGGCAGAGCCAAGATGGTGGAGTGAAAGCAGTGATTTGCTTGAGCTCTCCCCCAAAATCCTCCAAACTCCTGTAAAAATGACTCTAAACAAATTCTAGAGCTACAGAACCCATGAAATGACAGAGTGAAACAAGTCTCTAGCCCAAGACAGCCTGGATGGTCACTGGGAGGGGTCTATCCCACAGTGCTGGGAGAAGAGCACAGCCCAGCATGGGCTGCACTGGCACAGACCAGGCCACAGCAGACTAGGTGAAGTATGCCTCAAGGCACTGAATCACTGAGCTGCGGCACTTTCCAGACTTCTGAATCCACAAACGCCAAAGATAACTTAGCAGGTCAGTGGAAAAACTCTGTTGGACCTGAGTGAGAGAAGGGCAGGATCCAGTCCCAGCCCAGGAGTGGTGAAGGTGGCTGTAGCAGGGCGGCAGCAGCAGCAGTGGTGCCTCTTTCTGGAGCCCTAGGCCTACAGATAGCTGGGGGAAGCAAGTGGCTTATCATAGCTGGAGTGCAGGGATCTCTTTGCTGGCACTGAGGCAGAGTTCTTTTGCTTTGCTCTGCTTGGGTATGGGTCACAGTCCTAGCTGGTGGTCTTGGGGTGAAGAGGAGCACTGGTGTGGCAGAGCTTGTGGTGGCTGTGGAGAGGGAGTCCTCCTGGCAGTTACAAAGCAGAAAAGAGTGCTTGAAGTCACTCACAGACCAGAGCACAGGCCAGGAGAAGAGTAAACACCTCTCATTGGATCATACCACCTCAGAAGAACTGAAAATTTACAGGTGCCTAGAAGTAGCTCTGAAAACAACAGCACAAAAACCCTGAAGCTTGGGTCAGAGCACTTTCCATTCTCCACAGTTATACCATAACAACAAGCTCAAAAGTCAAGTAATTTGCTGGGAAAATGAGCAGACAGTGTAAAAACTCAGACTATAGAATCTTCAGTGACAAAGAAGATGAAATACAGCCAGAAGACAACAAAGTCAAAGACCCTACACCAAAATCCTCCAAGAAAAATATGAATTGGCCACAGGTGATGGAAGAGCTCAAGAAGGATTTTGAAAATCAAGTAAGAGAAGTAGAGAAAAAATCGGGAAGAGAAATGAGAGTAATGTAGGAAAATCATGAAAAACAAGTCAACAGCAAGCAGAATTCACCAAAAAGCAAGTCCAAATGATCACTGAATAAAAGAATTCCTTAAAAATTAGAATGGAGAGGGTGTGGAGTTAAGATGGTGGCTGGAAAGCAGGGACATGCCTAAAGCTCTCCTCCAGGACCCTCTCTATGAAAATGGCTCTGAACAAATTCTAGAAATGCAGTACCCAAGAAATAGCAGAGGGAAGCAGGGCTCCAGCACAGGACAGCCTGGATGGTTCCTGGGTCAACTGCACAGAGCTGAGAGCAGAGTGGAGCAGAGCCCCACTTGGGCTGCACCCAGACCAATCATACTGGGAGCTGGACTGAACAGGCCCTAGCACACTGAATCAGTGAGCCATGGTAGTTACCAGACTTCTCAACCCACAAACACCAAAGACAACAGAGAAGGTTAGTGAGAAAAGCTGCTGGGAAAGAGTGAAAGGAGTTCGCAGTTTGGCCACTGCCCTGGAGGCAGCGGAGGCGGTGCAGCTACAGAAATACAGCTGCAGTTGCTTCCAGCCCTAGGGCCACTTGGTGGGAGGAATTAAGTGGCAGATCAGAGTGGGAGAGCAGAGCCCCTCAAGCTTGGGACAAAGTATTCTCTACTCTACAAGCAGTCTTACCCTGCTGAAAAACTCGAGGGTCAAGTAGTTGTCTTGGAACATGGCCAGGCAGTGAAAACAGACTCAAGTTCAGACTCAGACTTTGGAATCTTTCTTTGGTGACAAAGAAGACCAAAACAAACAGCCAGAAGAAGTCAACAAAGTCAAAGAGCCTACATCAAAAGCCTCCAAGAAAAACATGAACTGGTCTCAGGCCATGGAAGAGTTCCAAAAGGATTTAGAAAAGCAAGTTAGAGAAGTAGAGGAAAAATTGGGAAGTGAAATGAGAGTGATGTGGGAAAACCATGAAAAAGAAGTCAATGACTTGCTAAAGGAGGTCCAAAAATACCGAAGAAAATAGCACCTTAAATAATCGACTAACTCAAATGGCAAAAGAGCTCCAAAAAGCCAATGAGGAGAAGAATGCCTTGAAAGGCAGAATTAGTCAAATAGAAAAGGAGGTCCAAAAGACCACTGAAGAAAATATTACCTTAAAAATTAGATTGGAGCAAGTGGAAGCTAGTGACTTGATGAGAAATCAAGATATTATAAAACAGAACCAAATGAATGAAAAAAATGGAAGACTGTGAAATATCTTGTTGGAAAAACCACTGACCTGGAGAATAGATCCAGGAGAGAGAATTTAAAAATTATTGGACTGCCATGATCAAAAAAGAGCCTAGATATCGTCTTTCAAGAAATTATCCAGGAAGACTGCCCTGATATTCTAGAGACAGAGGGTAAAATAGAAATTGAAAGAATCCACTGATTGCCTCCTGAAAAAGATCCCAAAAAGAAAACTTCTAGGAGTAGTGTCACCAAATTGCAGAACTCCCAGATCAAGGAGAAAATACTGCAAGCAGCCAGAAAGAAACAATTTGAGTACTGTGGAAACACTATCAGGATAGCACAAGATTTAGCGGCTTTTACATTAAGGCCTTGGAATATGATATTCTGGAGGTCTATGATGCTAAGATTAAAACCAAGAATCACCTACCCAGCAAAACTGAGTATCGTGCTTCAAGGCAAAATATAGATTTTCAATAAAATAGAAGACTTTCAAGCTTTCTCAGTGAAAAGACCACAGCAGAATGGAAAATTTGACTTTCCAACACAAGAATCAAGAGAAGCTTGAAAAGGTGTATATACATATATATATGTATATATTCATATGTATATATACATATATACATACATATATATATATATATATATAGGCAGAGGGCACAGGGTGAGTTGAATACGAAGGGATGATATCTAAAAAATTAAATTAAGGGATGAAAGAGGAATATATTGAGAGAGGGAAGAAGGGAGAGATTGAATAGGGTAAATTATCTTGCATACAAGTGGCAAGAAAAAGCAGTTCTGTTGGAAGGGAAGAGGGGGCAGGTGAGGGAGAATGAGTGAATCTTGCTCTCATTGGATTTGACCTGAGGAGGGAATAACATTCACACTCAATTGTGTAACTTACTCCACAGGAAAGAAGGAAGAAGGAGATAAAAAGGGGGGTGATAAAAGGGAGGGCAGATAGGGGGAGGAGGTAATCAAAAGCAGACACTTTTGAAAAGGGACAGAGTCAAGGGAGAAAATTGGATAAAGGGGGATAGGATAGGAAGGAGCAAAATATAGTTAATCTTTCATAGAATGAGTATCGTGGAAGTGTTTTGCATAATGATACACATGTGGCCTATATTGAATTGCTTGTCTTCGTAGGGAGGGAGGAGGGGAGAGAATTTGGAACTCAAAGATTTAAAAGCAGATGTTCAAAAAAAGTTTTTACATGCAACTAGGAAATAAGGTATACAGGCAATGGGCCATATAAATCTATCTTGCCCTACAAGAAAGTAAGGGAAAAGAGGATGGGGAGGAGTGGGGGGACAGAAGGGAAGGCTGACTGGGGAATAGGGCAATCAGAATATATGCCATCTTGGATTGGGGGGAGGAGTGTACAAATGGGGGGAAAATTTATAATTTAAACTCTTTTGAAAATCAATGCTGAAAACTAAAAATATTAAATAAATTATATAATTGAAAAAATAGAATGGAGCAAATGGAAGCTCATGACTTTATGAGAAATCAAGAAATTATAAAACAGGACCAAAGAATGAAAATGTGAAATATCTCATTAGACTTAAAGGAATCCAGGAAGGTCAGTAATCAGAGGAGAAGAAGGAGACTATTCTAAGTATTCTAGGTCAGCCAGAACTAGATGGAGATCATCTTATTGAATAGTATGTGTTAGGGAATAAAGTGTAAGAACACTAGAATGATTGGAAGGAACTAGGTTATGAAGAACATTCTGTGTTTGCTTCTGGAGACAATGGGAAACGACTGGAGTTTATTGAGTGGATAAGAGATGAAATGATTGGACTTATATTTTAGGAAAATCACTTTGGTATCTGAACTGATGATGGACTCGAGTGGGGAAATACTAGAAACAGGAGACATACCAGTAGGCTACTAAAGTAGTTGAGATGTGAGGTGAGGAGGGACTGCCCCAGAGAAGGTGGTGGTGTCAGAGGAGAGAAGGGGGTCTTTTTTAGATGATGTTGCATGCTGCTTTCCATTTTTCTCAACAATTTTTACTAAATAATGAATTCTTATCCCTACGTCTTAAGATCAGATAGCAGATTATTATGTTAATTTTCTGCTTTAAATTGTATGTCTACTCTACTCTATTGATCTACCTTTCTATTTCTTAGCTAGATTATTTTGATAATTATTACCTTATAAGATAGTTTAAGATCTGATACTCCTAAACCTCCTTCCTTTACATTTTTACAACATTTCCTTTAATATTTTTTACTTTTCATTCTTCCAAATGAATTCTCTTGTTTTTTTCTAATCAGTAAAGTAATTTTTAGTAATTTAATTGGGATGAAGTTGAATATATAAATTAGCAAAGGTGAATTCAATTTATGTGACCTGTTCAACCCATTCTGGCTACTGGTGATCATCTCATCCTTTTCTACATAATCAAAAAGATCTTAGAGGCCATGTAGGTCAGGCCTGTCATTTTTTGGACAAAGAAATAGGCCTAGAGGAGTGAAGTTCAACACTGATTAGTAAGTGGAGGAACCCATTTGACCCCAGAGCCACTGATTCCAAGTCCAGCATACTTTCCCAAATGTTTTCACCAATATTTTGGCAGTGGTCTTCAAGTTGGAATTCCAAATTGTGTATCATGGCATCTTTTCCAGACCTTCACATGCTTTATGTGACCTATTCTATGATTCGCTAGTCTTGGACATTAGCTGCCTTTAATTTCTCTTCTATGACTTGTACCTGATTAAAGTCTCTTACTTGCTGATCTGTATCAGAAACTTGTCTTTCAAAGCAATGCCATCCATCAAATTATGGCTGTGGTGGCTAAGGGGGAGTTGGGGAGAGACAGACAGAGACAGAATGACAGAGATAGAGAGACTGAAAGGGAAGAGAGAAAGAAAGAGACAGAGACAAAAGCAGAGAGAGAAAAAGAGAGAAGAGAGACAGAAAGACGTAGACACAGAGACAGGCAGAGATAGAGACATGAAGAGAATGAGAGACACAGAGCAAGTTCATCTAAGGAAAGGAAGAGCTTGGAAACAGAATCAGAGAAGTCACCCCAAAGATTTACTCAGCTTGGCTGGGATGTTGTGCCTTGTGTGATGTTATTAAAGGACAGCATGGACCAGCTCAGCAGTGGAAGCACCTGTTCAACACAGAAGCTACACTGAGGCAGAAAAGGATCACAGAGATTTGTAGGTCCAGAATTGCGAGTTACCTGGAGTGTATAGATTTTTTTTTCATTCATGTGCTTCCTTGGCAGGTTTTTCTAAGTGTGTGTCCACGTTCCTCCACAGATACTGACAGTGTGAACCAGATACATGTGGAGATTGTGATAGATTTTATTATTCATGCTAGCTATCTCCACACATAGATTGCTAGACTTGGAGTCAGGAAAATTGAGTTCAAATCTTGCCTCTTATACTTACTAGCTGTGTGATGTAAGGTATGTCATATAATTCTCTCAGTCCCAGGTTACTTATCTCTAAAATGGGGATAATGGCATCTACCTCCTTTGGTGATAGTGAGGATCAAATGTAGTATATATATATGATATTTTATATATATATATATAATATACACACATATATGTATATATTTGTATATATGTATATATAAAACCACTTTGCAAATGTTAAAGCACTATGTAAATGCTATTTATTATTAAACACTTGCTTTATTATATTAATGTCTACGATAGATATTATTTCTTTTGCCTTCACCTGTCTACACTGCTTATATCTTATATTTACATAGTTGATTGTATGGTGTCTCTTCCATTAAAATGTGATCTGCTTGGGGGCAGGGACTTTTTTTTTGTCTTCCCAGCACTTAGCATAGTGGCTGACACATAGCAGGTGCATAATAAATGTTTGTTGGCTGTTAAGTAAACCCTTAATAAATGACAAACCACTCCAGTATCTTTACCAAGAAAACTCCAAATTTTGTGTATATTCATTTAGTTCACTTCGATAGTTAGGAAATAGCTCTTAATAATTACTTTAATTTCATCTTCATTGCTGGCATATTCATCCTTTTTATTTTTGATCCTAGTAATTTAGTTTTCTTCTTTTAAAGTCAAGCTAAACAAAGTTGTATTTTATTTTTTTCTATAAAACAAGCACTTAGTTTTATTTATTAGTTCAATAGTTTTTTCCTTTAAATTTTATTGACCTCGTTTGTGATTTTTAGGATTTCTATTTTGGTGTTTAAATGGAAATTTTAAATTGTCCTTTTTTTCTGTTTTCTTAGCTGCATGCCCAATTCATTGATTTACTCTTTCTTTCTTTTCTTGGTATATGCATTTAGGGATATAAAATTTTCCTGATTTCTTTGGCTGCATCTCCAAGATTTTGGTATGTTGTATCTTTGTTATCATTATCTTTAGTGAGCATGTTGTTTCTATGATTTGTTCTTTGACCACTCATTATTTAGGATTAGATTATTTGCTTTCAATTAATTTTAATCCATTAATTTTAATCAAGGACATTTGTTGAATGTAATTTTTATTCCATTATGGTGTGAAAAAGTGCAGCTAATATTTTTGCTTTTCTGCATTTGTTTGTGAGTTTTTTATGTCCTAATACAATGGTCAGTTTTTGTGAAAAACATTTTAACTTTTTACTAGTTTATTTTATGGTTAGATATATCTATTTCCAAGAATGGAAAGTTGAGATTCCCCACTAGTATAGTTTAACTCTCTGTTTCCTCTTATAACTCACTTAATTTTTCCTTTTAGAATTTGGATGCTATATTGTTTGGTGCATATATATTTAGTATTATTTATTTATTTATTTTTAAATTTATTTTTGACACGTTTGCTTTTCAGCATTGATTTTCACAGACGTTTGAATTACAAATTTTCTCCCCATTTCCTACCCCCCCACTCCAAGATGGCGTACATTCTGGTTGCCCTGTTCCCCAGTCTGCCCTCCCCTCTGTCGCCCCATTCCCCTCCCATCCCCCTTTCCCTTCCTTTCTTGTAGGGCAAAATAAATCTCTGTGCCCCATTGCCTGTGCATCTTATTTTCAAGTTGCATAAAAAAAAACTTTTTTACTTTTGAACATCTATTTTTTTAAAAACCTTGAGTTCCAAATTCTCTCCCCTCTTCCCTTCCCATCCACCCTCCCTAAGAAGTCAAGCAATTCAACATGGGCCCCATGCATATCATTATGTATAACCCTTCCACAATACTCATGTTGTGAAAGACTAACTATATTTTGCTTCTTCCTAACCTGTCCCCCTTTATTGAATTTTCTCCCTTGACCCTGTCCC
>JAQQSZ010019851.1:0-10274 GCA_028646595.1 Phalanger gymnotis
ACAATTTGCTAGCAGCTACTGTGGCTGCATAAAACCAACAACAACCTGCACACAGAAGGCCGCTAACAGAGGTTCTTTTGATCTGCTTTACTAAGGAAAGCAATGTTAAGGGATTAACAATCTTACTTTAATCCAACATACAAATATCATTCACTTAGTTCAGGAGGAAGAGCCAGCAACTTGAGCTTTGGAGCAAATACAAACAAATTACAAATATACACAATATAAACAGACCAAATCACAATTCATAGTTACCAGGAAAGCATCAACATTTGGCTTTACAAGCCAGGGGGCTCTTAAAACAGTTGCCCAAAGTCCCATGTCACTCTTCTAGTGACTGAGAGCCCCAAGGGAAAACACCAACCTCTGGGTATGTATATAGATATAAAAAACTTAAACCCACATGACCTAAAAGCATCACAAACATTGGACTCAAACCCATGTGGCCTAAAAGCCTCTGGAGTCAAAAACCTGTGACTCAAAACCCATGCAAACCAGGCTTTCCCTTGAGGCAAGGAGGTCATCAAAGACTCCTGATCCAACCAAAGAAACACAGGTCAGACTCTTCAAGGGTACTTGATTAAATAAGTGCTAAAAGAGAAAACAGTAAAATGAAGTCCCACCTTAATTACGGATACTTCCCCCAATAGCTAGGTGACCAAAAAGGATATGAACGAATAGTAATCAAAAGAAGTATTACCAACTATCACCCATGTGAAAAACTATTCCAAGGCATTAATAATAAAAGAAATACAAGTTAAAATGAGGCTGAGGTTTCACCTAGCAAATTGACAAAGATGACAGAAGATGAAAATAGTTAATGTTAGAAGGGTTATAGAAAAACAGGTATGCTAATGCATTTCTGGTGGAGCTGTGGTTTGGTATAACCATTCTGTAAAGACATTTAGAATTAGGCAAAGAAACCAGTAATTCATTCAGGAAGTAATGCCATGTAACAGGCCGTGTGCCAGTGCTGGAAATACAAAGGGTAAAAACAGTTTCTGTCTCAAGGGGTTTACATTCTAATGGAGGAGACAGCCTATACATAAGTTTGTAATATATACAAGATACACGCAGAGTAGATGGAAGATAACTTCAGAGAAGGAGGTACTAGAGACCGGAAAGGCCTCCTGTAGAAGGCGGCTTGAGTCCTAAAGGAAGCCAGGGAAACTGGGAGAGAGATAGGGATTAGGAGGGACTGCATTCCAGGCACAGGGGCCAGCCTATGCAAAGCATAGAGAGTGGACATGGAGTGTTGTGTGTGTTGGATGGCCAAGTGTGTGAAAAACAGATGATCATTAAATTCAGAATACAGTTTACATAAGACTTGTAATGTGCAAGAAGACTGGAATGATAGAAAGTGGCCAGTTTGTGAAGGAGAGTTTGTATTTTATCATAAAGGTAACAGGGAACCACTGGAATTTCTTAATTAGTGAATGAGAAATCTCTACATTCATGCCTTCCAATCCATTTAGATGCTGGCTGCCCCCAGAAACTCTGATTTCTCTTCTCCTGATTCAGGATGTTATCCATGGAGACACAGCACTGTCTCAGAGGAAGTGGTCTCCCTGAGCATGAAATCCCTGCAGATATTGTAAGGTCCCCATGTCTCACCACCAAATATATCTCTCCCTTTTTGGGGAATGTTCTTCAGTGGGATCCCTTTCCCCCAACTCCCCCCCCACTAAGTTAATATCTTCCTTTTCCTCTGTTCAGTCCTGCTTTTTGGCACCTCATCCATTGTCCTGCAGTCCCCTCTTCTTGCTAAGACTTAAGGAGATCTCCTGTTGTTTTTGCAGTAATGTTTCAAAGTCTTCTCCTTTGTTGAACATCCATCTTTTTGTTGATGATTAGGCTCAAGTATGTAGGGTATATCCCTCTGTTATGGCTTATTTCAGAGGAGTCTCTTTCTGTGGTCCTGTGTCCATCTGTTGTGGCCTGTTTCAGAGGAACCTCTGGCAGTAGCCCTCATTCTTCCGCTTGAAGTAAAAGGAAGTCTTTAAGGCCTGACATCCCTCTGGCTCCATCAGTCATGAGTATGGGGGTATGGAGGGGCTAGGAAAAGCAACCCAGAGTCTCACTAAGCTATATTCTGTACCTTCTCATTCTTCATTGACCCAGACAGGAAGCCTTGGGCCTAAAAGGAGGAGGCCTTTGAATAAAAAATGAAAACACTAGTCCCCTCCTCCCCCTCCTAATATTGGGGATTATATCCCAAAATATTTTTGCTTTTTGAAATGTTATTCTGTTTCCTTCTCTGGCTTCTGGTAGGTGTAGAATAGTCTTGTGTTATTTCAGTTTCCTTTCTTTTGCATTTGAAGAACTTTCTTCTCATTGCTTGCAGAATTTATTGTTTGTCAACCAAAGTGTTATATTTTAACCACTATGTGGTCTTAGTTTGATGCTGGTTTTTGTTGTTATTGTTATTGGTTTTTTCCCCCAGAAGCAATCTGGGGCTACTTAGATTGTTTTCTGTGCTCAGAAGTTCTGGGCAGTTTTTTTTTTCATGATGACTTTTAGTTTTTTTTGACTTGTCAAATTGTTCTGGGAGGTGTCTGATTCTTAAGTTGTCTCCATACATTCTGTCTTTGAATCAATGTGTTTCCCTCCTACTGCCATAGAGATCGTATGTCCTTTTCATATTACTTCAACTTTGATTTCTTCATTGGCACCTTCTCTTTCACCTTGTACACAGCCCCCTACCCCTTTCTGTGTCCCTGACAAACCCCAGCTGGATATTGTCCGTTGTTTTGGTAGCAGGCCTCCTGCAAGACTCCAGGGATTTTGCAGCCCAGGTGCTTCCCAGATCCTTTCTTCTACTCTACCTTTTGTGACTGGAGTGGGCTGCCTAGGGGCTTGGCTGCCTCCTCACAGACCTGATTCTCTCTCTTACTGTGACTAAGGTGTGGGTGCCTGAGTGTTATGCTGCCTGGGGGCTTGTCTGACCCTTGGAATAATTTTATAAGAAAGTCTGGGGAAGAATATGTCACCTGAACTTACTGAGATTCTCATTCCTCTTCTGCTACATTTTAATTTCAGAGTCAAAATAGAATAAACATACTTGCAGATGTGTGTTTTTTAACAAGATTCCTAGTGTGCACTAACTATGTGTCCTACTATGTGCCAGGCACTCTTCCAAGCATTACAAAGAAAAATAAACAAAACAAAACAAAATTCCTATAGTTTCTGCTCTCAAGCTGATCACAGTCTAATGGAGGAGACAACATGTAAGCAGACAACTACAGAAAAGATAAATAGGACATCATCAACAGAGGGAAGGCACTAGGATTGTTAGGACTCCCTGATCCATAGGTGTATGACCATTGACTGGCTGGAAAAGTACCGATTTTAAGAACCAACCCTTCCTGAATAATTTTTTACCATGCTAACACAAAGAAAGAATGACTAATATGAGCTTCAGTTCCATGTACCAAAAAGTTAAAGGTCTGCATAATCCATAAACAAGAATACATACATTTCCCTGTACATCAACAAAATGATTAAACTCCACCTATGTAGAAAGAAATGTGGCTTTTGTTGAGTAATTAGAAGAAAAACCAAAAGGAACATGGAGAAGAACCTTGTTAATATTCTTTAAAATATTTTGTTAACAATAACAAGCAACTAAATTGATATATATTATATACTAAATTAATTACTAACTAAATTAATATATAATAAAATATATAATTCTTTTTTCCATTTGTTACATTTTTATTGATGTCTTCTGCTTTTTTATCACCTTAATTTCTCCCTGTACCTCTATCTCTCCTGGCATTGCTTATAACAAAAAAAATGTTTAATGCATAATTTTATAAATAAAGAGTTTGCATGGATTAATGAATAGAAGGCCATCTTTGTAAGCAGGAAGACCTGGGTTCAAGTTCTGCTTTTGACATATTCTATCTGTACTACAGTGGGCAAGTCACAACTAATTAGGGCCCCAAACAACTCTCAGAGACCTTAAATACAGATATGTCCATAATCTGCATTGAGAGGAAAGAGTTTTTATGCCATGAGTTCCGTTCCCTACACCAATGAAATCACAGATTCCCCAGCCCCCCAGTCCCTCAAATCCATGGATCAAAGGATTTCTAATCTCACCTTTGTGTAGCACCAACTATGTATAGAATATTGCCATGAATACTGAGAAACACAGCAACTGACTTAAGGAGCTACTTTTGAAATAGAGATAATGGTTCAATGTAGAAGAGCAAATAATTCACATTGTCATAAAAGCCACCAATAGGTGATTTGAATCCAGTACCAGTGAGGGGAAGTCTTCTATATACTGTTCAAATTAAGATACTTGTGTCTCCTCTGGGAGAAATTTTGAATTACTGTTGACTCTGCTTTTTGGTCTTCCATTGCCTATGAACTAAAAAATGAGCGAAAAGGGAGAATTAAAAACTCCCATTCACTGTATTTTGCTCCCTGTAGTTTGACCCTGAACTTTTGCCTTTGCTCTGCAAAGTGCTTCATGACTAAGCGCAGTCTAAGTTAATAAATAACTCTCAGGTGACTGATTGGGAGCCAGGAGGAAGGAGATGGAATGGAGCCTAAAATATCATTGACAATCAGAATTATCCCACTTTTCATTCATAAAATATTACTGCTATCCTCTTTTAACTTAAACACAAAAACTGATAAGCTTACTGCATTTTGTTGGCAAGAATAGCCTGTGGGTATGCCTATTTAGGCAAGGGAGAAAGCAGAGTAATAAGATAGAGAAGAAGAAATACTAGTTTGTAGGGTTTTTAAAGAAAAAATGTAGTGAAAATATATATGCTGCTTTTGTAAGGCTTTGGAGTTCTTTATCTAGGTTGTGTACAGTCTCCAGAAGGCAAATACCTCTACTACCACATGGATGCTGAAAGATCTCATGAGCAGCTTTCCTTTGAGAGATTGTGACACCATAAGTGCCCTCACTGATAAATAAATTCATCGAACCAGAAGACCAATTATGAGGGCATCTTGAAGGGAACTATTCCATATTAAACCTCACTAAACTAAACTAAACCTAACATTGTTTTCCATTAGAAAAGTATAGATAAAATTCAAACTATGCTAGCTGCTATTTTAAAACATGTTGCCGAAAGGCAGCCTGAAAGTGCACTGAGCTTGGCTTCGGAAGAGTTAGGTTCCTATCCAGACGGTGGATTTTCATGTATTGAGAATTCTGAGTGTGGCAGGTGAGTGATCAAATATGCCCTGATAATCCTGCTGCAAAATTCACACATACTGATCCCCAAGGGACTTAAGTGATTTGAAAATTGTATCTCGTTTGTTATTATTATATGCCTAGGGGATGAGTCGAGGATAGATATTATTTTCACTTTAAATGACAGTTAGCTACTACCAAAAGAGATGAGGTAACTGATTTGGTTGCCTAGCAAGCTGGGACTAGATCATCTAAACTCTAGAAGATGGGTTCTGACCATTTGACCACTCTCAAGTGAACATGAGTTAAATTATCTTTTTCCAGATTAGATTTCTTAGGATCTGGTTCTATATATACAGTACCATTTTACTATCAGGAAGACGTGATTAGATCATAGCATTAGAAACTTTTAAGATTTGTTTTTATGTAGATTATTGAAATTTGACATTATTTTATTATTTGATTCCTGGGAAGAGGTAATGAAAGATAGAAATTTATGCTTACTGTGTCATATTCCCCAGAGTTCTCAGTGTTTGTCCCATAGGGGGAACTCAATAAAATGTTTGAATGAATGAACGGTTCACTGTATACTTCCATTGCTTTTCCCTCGGTTTTAGCTATTTTACCTTTCTGACCATCATAATGGCAAGCAAAGTGGGACTCTTTGCTGTTTTTTCTTTTGGAGTGCTTCTCAGCACGAAGGCAATCAAGTGCCTTTGACTTAGTCTTGCCTTTGTTTGAATCAAGAGTTTTTGATTGAATCAAGTGTCATTGATTGGAAACAGTATATATACTCTGAGGTTAGCATTTTGCTTTGGGGGTTCACTCATTTGAAGAGTGTTCATGTGATTTGACCAGATGAGATTCTAGGTAGCCATTAAGGAGCCCCCCTGGCTTTGAAAACCCAGATGTAGTGCTTCTCTCTCTGGTAACTATGTACGTGTTGCTATGGACAAACAGAAGCCCTGTCTACTGATTTGTGTTATTTGCTCTTAGATAATTTCTGCTTATAATTTCTGTTTGTGTGTTCTCTGAAGTTCAGGGTGCTGATTTTTTTCCCCTGAATTAAGTGAACGATATATGTACGTTTCATTACAGTGAGATTGTAAACTCCTTAATGTTACTTTCCTTAGAAAAGCAGATCAAAGAACCTTGCTAGCAGGCCTCCTCTGTGCTGGTGGTATTGGCCTTACACCTCCACAGCAGCCGCAAGCAGCATTGTTGTTACAACCATCCACAGAGCATATCCACTTTTGTGAAATTTATTTGAATTGTCTTTGCAGGCAGTCACAAAATTCACTGTAAGTTTATTTTACCGAACCTGTATTTGATTGTGAAAACACAGGCATTCTGGGACTAGAAAGGTTTCATTTCAAAAATATTGTTGGCCTTTGAAAATAAGAAAAATCAATGATTGTTTAAGGGACAAATACGCAACCCAGTTATAAAGATGATTACATGACTATTTAACTCCTATTTTTCCTCCCCAAGCTCCCAAATAAACTTAAATGCTTTACTTTTCTCTATCAGGTCCCTTCCCTCCAAAAAGTTGTCTCCCTCAACCTATTAATTGCATTCTCTTCAAGAAGCAAACGGTCTTGTCACAACAGCAGAGATGGATTCTCCACGCATGTTATAGGCTTACCCTGGTCCAAGGGTGGGGAACCTGCTGCCTTGGGGCCACATGTGGCCCTCTATGGCCTCAAGTGCAGCCCTTCGACTGAATCCAAACTTTGGTGAAGTGGCCTGGAGGCCGCAGGTTCCCCACCCCTGACCTGGTCTGTTACTCTTATTTAAGCTCTTCATTTCTCAGGATCTGGTTTAATAGAGGGGAATGGCAGCTTGTGGGATAGGTGTGTTTCAAACCCGCTACCCTCTAGATTTTAGAATAGGCGATATACAATTTCAGGGACATTGTACTGATGTTATATTAGAATTAAAAGACAACCTTAATTTTTTATTTTTGCAACAAATTTTGAATTGCAAGGAGTTTAATCTAGTTTGTAAATGAATAACAGCCGAAGGCATAAAAGAACTGAAATAATTTTTTTTGCTTGGAAATTTCATGTAGGTAACTATCTGTACAAAGTTCTCCAGCAGTTCTTGTTACACATTAACTTTTAGTTACTGTACAATCACCCCCTAGGAGCTAAGTACTCATGCTTACTATTCATAGGGCAAGAGAGACTCATAAAACATTACACAGCAGCAGTCCAGAATGTGGCATTGAACTTTTCCATAAGGGTGTTGCTCGTGAACATTTTTTTCTCAATGGCCCATGAGCTATTAATTTAAAAATTTTTTTTTCTACTAAACAGATAGCAGTTTTGCACTTGAGTCCTATAATTGAAATCACTACTAACATTCATAATTCAGGGTAAAATGCTTTTAATTATCTTAGAATGAATTAAAATATTCTACTATTCACTCTACTGTATTAAGTAGCTATCCCTGATGACCTTAAGTGTTCTATTTACTAATATATTCCACTGTTTCAACTTAACCTAAGGCATCTGAATCTGATTTTTAGGCTTGCTTTTAATTCTCTATTCTCACTGAACTTTGATTCTTAGAGCCATTCTGGCTGTTAATTAGAAAAAATGTGAATTTTTATCACATGTGCATGATGGAAGTGTTTGCATTACAATTAATGCCTAATTCATTAGAAATTTGATACTGTACTGGTGAAGGAGAGAATTTTAAAATGTTAGAAAGAATTTTTTTTAGAAAACCACTTATATACAAATGGACTTGATGCTGATTTTAAAAAAAGATAGCTTTTAAAGTTTGCTATTCCTATAAAATCTCAGTAGTTTATCTTATTTCTAAGATAAGTTATAAAATAAAAAAAATTAAAATTCTAAGATGTTATAAAATAACAGAAATTGTGTTTAGAATTGTTTAGGAAAATCGATAATATATATTTGATAAAATAATAACTGTGCATTTTTTTTATTCTTCTTACAATTATTTGAGGCTGATGATTCAGACAATCATTATCTTTTAAAGCCAAAATGTTCTTCTTTGTGTCGCAGTTTCCTCATCTATAAAATGAGGATTTTGGACTAAGTGATATCCACTTTTCCTGCCAGCTATAAAATGCTGTGACTCTTTCACCTTAAGGAACACATAGTCCATCACTGTATATTTGAGCTTCTATGATTTTAACCAGAACATCCAATAGGAACTCCAACTACTATTAACATCTTTTCTGAAGTGAGGATGCTGAATCAGAGAGGCAATATCTGAGTTTGCCTAAAATTAGACTCTGGGTTCCCAGATTTCCATCTAGTCCATGCTCCTTCTCCATGCTTTCTCTATTGTTTTCTTCTCAAAGAATATTGAGCTTCTCCAGTTTTCAATGACTAATTTTCCTCCTTCCCTTTGTTCATGGAGACAGAAAGGAAATACATTGGATTCTTTTTTCTTGTATTGTTCTAAGTTAAATGCCTTATCAGTCCAAAGCACTTGTTGGTCATACCTCAAAGCTGTGAAATGAATGCTCAGGAGAACAAGATTCCTTATCTGAGAATACCAGGCATGCTGAATATACTACTGCAAGAGCAGCATTTTTGCTTCTAAGTCTGTCCAAAGTCTGTAAGCACATTGAAATGAAGTTTAAAAGTTCGTTTACCTTTTCACAGAGTCATAGATTACAGAGTTGAAAGGAACCTAAGCAGCTCTTGAGTACAACTCCTTCCCTCTCCTTGTGCCTCCCCCATCTCTATTTTACAACACTCCACTTTCATATGACCATAGAATAATAGCATCAATAAAACGTTTCTAAAAGAAAATTAAGGTCATGCCAAATTACAGATGGCCTTAAATTTCAGAAGGAAAGAATCTGAGTTTCTGTTGAAATATAATGGAGGCCATCCAGAAATGTAAAGCACAAGAGTGACATGTGTTCTATTCACAAGACAGATTATCCAGGGTAGACTGAATGGATGCATATTAACACATTGAATGGTACAGCCAGCATCTGGAAAGATCCCAGCAGTCCAGAAAAATACTGTGAATCTAAGATTAAACATAACAGAAATAGGTGTAAATTCCTGCACTTGGGTTCAGAAAACCGACTGGAAAAGTACAAGATGGGGGAGGAGTGGTTGAACAGAAGTTTTTGTGGAAAAGACCTCAGGGTTTTAGGGGTCTGAAAGCTCAGTGTGAGTCAACAGGGAAATTTGGCAGATAGAAGAAAACAGTTCTGAATGAGGGAGGTGAGAGTCACTCTGCACTCTTGTTAGATTTTATGTGGATCATGATGTTCAGTTCTGGATCCTGCATTTTAGGGGGAAAAAGTTGATAAGGTGGAATACTTCCAGTAGATAGATCCTCAGCTAGAATAGTAAAGACCCTCAAGATCTTGTTACATGGGTGTCATTTGGAGGAACCGGGGATGTTTAACGTGGGAAGTGATGACTTAGTGGGGACAAAATAGCCGTCTTTGAAGTATTTGAAAGGTTTCTGATGTTGTACTTGGCTTCACAAGGACCAGAAGTAGCAAGCAGAATTTGCAGGCATGGATTTAAATTTGATATAAGGGAAACATTGTAGCAATTAGACCTGTTGTTATGAATGGAATGACCTGCCTCAAAAGGGATAGTAGTTTTTTCATTACTGGTGGTCTTTAAACAAAGGCTACATGACAACTTGTTAGAGATATGAAGATGGGATTTCTGTTCAAATATGGAATGGCATAGATCTATTCAAATTCAGATTCTGCTGTTCTTTTTAGGAGGTGGGAAACTACTTCAAGTGGGAATGAGGTCTGGTAGCAGTGGAAATAGAGAGAATAGAATGGATGTAAGAAATATTCCTGGGGTGGAATCAATAGAATTTTTTTAAATTTTTTTTTAATTTAATATATTTAGTTTTCAGCATTGATTTTCACAAGAGTTTGAATTACAAATTTTCTCCCATTTCTACCCTCCCCCACCACTCCAAGATGGCGTATATTCTGGTTGCCCTGTTCCCCAGTCAGCCCTCCCTTCTGTCACCTAACTTCCCTCCCATCCCATTTTCCCTTCCTTTCTTGTAGGGCAAGATAAATTTATACGCCCGATTGCCTGTATATCTTATTTTCTAGTTGCATGCAAAAACTTTTTTTTTT
>JAQQSZ010019852.1:0-10273 GCA_028646595.1 Phalanger gymnotis
GAGAGAGAGAGAGAGAGAGAGAGAGAGAGAATTAGCTCTACTTGCAGATGACATAATTTATCCAGAAAACTTTAGAGAATCATGAATAAAAGTAGTTGCAATAATTAACAGCTTTGCTAAAGCCCATGATTCCATGGATCACCTCTACTTTTTCCCAGCACCTTCTTCTAATCATGGAAATGCTGCTAATCTGCCTAAGGCAGATTGTTGAGTTTCTCCCTGAACCTCCATCTGAAGCACCCACAACAAACCGTGGTGTCTTCAAACTCATACTAGGTGACGACTCCACAGACTACTTCTCTACCTTTGCCCCAACATGGATACCTTCCCTGCAACCCTGTTGTTCAATTCCCTTTTATGTGTAATCTTTGCCTATTAGAGTATAAGCTCTTGAAGGCAGAGGCTGTCTTTCGTTTTGCTTGCATTTGTATTTGAATTACATTTGCATTTGTACGCACAATGCCTGGCACATAGTAAGTACTTAATAAATATTCTAACTAACTAGCTGTCTTTCTGTAAGTCCATAATGAGACAAAATAAACCCACAAAGGTCAGCATTTCTACATATCAATAACAAAATACAGAAGAAAATAATAATAGAAAGGGATGTCCCACTTAGTATGACTACAAAATGCATAAAATCTTGGTAGTAGATCTACCAAGACACACTCAAGACTTAGAAAACATTATTTAAAGAAATAAAGAATAACAAATAATTAGAGGGATATTCATCACTTGGTGGTGGACCACACCAATATAATGAAAATTTATATGGCTAAAATTAATTTACAGACACTGCTATGTCAAACTACGAAGAGGTACTATGTAAACTTAGACAAAATAATAACAAAAGTTATTTGACAGAATAAAAGGTCCAGAATCTCAAAGGAAATAATGAAAAAGAGGAATAAAAGGGATATATACTTTGAGATCTCAAATTACATTATAATCAATAAAGTAATTTGGTACTGTAGATTACTGGAACATTCTATATAAGGAAAAATCAGAAATAATCAAATTCAATAAGCCAATGTTGAACTAACGCAAGAACATAAACTATTTGAGAATTCTTTATTTGACTAAAATTGCTAGAAAAATTGGAGAGTAGTTGGAGAAAAGTTATCATATAGCATAAGCTCAAAAAACATGAAAATGTCCCACTATAAAGAAAAAAGAGAGAATAAGATTAAGACTGAAAGAAATTGGGGATAATGCACCTTCTTCCCTTCATTGCAGAGATAAGGGAGTGTGCTGTGGAATAACACACACATACACACACACACACACACACACACACACACAGAGAAACACACACAGTGATATGCAAATTTCTATGGATAAGCAATGATATTTATATGTATCATTTGGGGACAGCAATAGTCATGTATGTTCCTATTGACATTAGACTGACTCAGATCTTGATCAGATAAGACTGAATTGTGCTGATCAAGGCTACCAGCCTAGAAAGCATTTTCATTGTTGTGGCTTGTTTGTTTGTTGGTTTTTGGATGAACCTTTTTATGCATTTTGAAATTCTATACATGCATTTATACATTTATTTATCAAAGAATTTATTTTTTCCTTGGGATATGAAGACAATGAAAAAAAATATAAACTAGATGTCTGTTGACTGGGACATCATGTACTTGGTTGTGGAGTCTTGGGGTTTTAATAATGGTGCCCTGTATAGCTCATCAAAAAATAGTACTGTGTCTTGAATTTAATAAAAATATAGATTAGGTTATATTTTATACATATGTGATTTCCTTATTGCTGTTTTGTTGAGAATTTTGCCTCTTTTGGGACTAAGATGCCTTAGCAATTTGTATTGAACTTGATGCACATTTAAAAGAGAATTAACTTTTTTTTTCATTTCTCAACAAAGCTTATTTAGTTCTCTATCAGTTGAATTTAGATTTCATGAAACACACAGGCATTTCATTGCTTTTTAAAACTTTGATTTTAATTTTGTAGTTTAAAAAATGGATGTCATTCCAAGAAAATATACAAAAGTTTCTTAAAGAGTACCCTTCAATGACTGTTAGATATATCGCAGAAGCTGCCGACATGGAGGAAATAAGTATTTCAAGGATCATTCGAGTCCACAATGCAATAAGTTACACCAAAAGACAAAGTGTTGTCTAAAATGGAAAACAAGAATAACTGACAAACCATTGCTGCAAAACAGCCTAATTAACCCTCAGAAAACAAGCAAATTAAGATTTACCCAAAGGGTAATGGGAAGGTGGATATAAATAGATATGACATATTACAAGCAAGGGATTTTGCACATGGAGTAAAAGGCATTATAAAACATGTTTATTTGAAAACTGATTATTCAGAGAGAACAAGAGATAACCAAAGGATATATTACATGCTCTACTGTTTTCCTTGTGATATCAAGAAAAAGTGAGGAAGATCCCTAGCACATTGAATGGACCCCTTCTGGTCAATTTGTAGGAAGATATAGACAGGTTGGGGCAGCTAGGTGGCACAGTGAGTAGAGCACCAGCCCCGGAGTCAGAAGTACCTGAGTTCAAATCTGACCTCAGACACTTGACACATTTACTAGCTCTGTGACCTTGGGGAAGTCACTTAACCCCAATTGCCCTTCCTTCCCCCCTGCAAAAAAGAAAAAGAAAAAAAAAGATATAGACAGGTTGCACAAGATGGACCGCAATTTGCATTGTTGGAGGAGATAGTCACATCACTGAGATCATATATGATATATATGATAGCCATTTGGAATTTATTGCTTTCCAGTTGTCCAAGCAGTTCTTGTCAAATAGAGTCCCTCCTCCAGTATTTTATGTTCTTGAATTTATTAAACACTCGATTACTATTTAGGTCCCTTTTCTTCTTTGAATTAAACTTAAAAAGAAATTGCTACTAGGTAGTTTATATAATTACCACCTTATGATACAGATAATGTTTGGAATTCTTGTTTCCCCATGTGAATTTTACTATTTTGTCTAATTCTGTAAAGTTGTTTCTTGATAATCTGAATAATATTAAATCTGTAGATGAATTGAGCAGTACCATTTTTGTTATATTGGTGCTTTCCAGCCATCAGCAATGACTATCTCTCTAATTTTTCTGGTCTTTATTTTCTGTAGTCATTAGTTGTCTTTATATGTCCTGTGTATATCTTGGAAGGTTAACTCCCAAATATTTTGCGAATTTTGTGGTTATCTCAATTTTGTGGTTATCTTTTCTCCTGGATTTTGCAAGTAATATACTGATGTTTTTGTACATTTCTTTGTGGAATTTTGCTACTTTGGTGAAGTTATTGTCCTGACTGGTATTTTTCATTAGGGGTATAGGGTGTGTTCAGGGAACATCTCTGGTGTGAGGGCTGCTGAGCCCTTGTCAGGGCTTACTTTCCATCTTTGATGTCTACCTCTACCCAACTCTTCCCTGCGACTCCAAGAAGCTGTAGCATGAACAGTGGCCACACTCAGGTAAACCATTTTAGCAGACAGGCTAAACCAGGTTGGGAGTAACTGAGAGTTACCTCAAACACTTTGGTGAGTTAGGGGCGTGTCTACTCCAAGCATGTGAAGATTTCCCCCAGCAGAAAAGACAGAGGAGAACAATTTGTTCCAACAGTCATGAAGGTGGTTGAAGCAGGTGCTGTGGATTGTTTAGAGTGTGGTTAGATATAAAAGATGCCAAGATCATCCACTGTATCCCAAGCCATCACCAGTCATCTTGACTTTTTCTTGCCACTGGATTTTGATGACTCTGGAAGAGAGAGTGAGGCCCATGAATTTACACAACTCTACCTTGGTTAAATCCAAGTTATAGGTGAATCAAAAGACATCACCCATACCATTTTACCATTTTTACCTGTCTCAAAGTCTTGTGGCAACAAGCAATTGATGAAGCAACAGGTGTAGATACACTAAGAGCTACAGTCACAACCCAGAACACAGGTGGCCCAGGCCATACAGTCATCTCACTGGAAGCAGCAGTGGGATTCTGCAGCCACTGGGTGTCTGAGCAGCCTTT
Organism: Phalanger gymnotis; assembly: GCA_028646595.1. Classification (NCBI taxonomy): domain Eukaryota; kingdom Metazoa; phylum Chordata; class Mammalia; order Diprotodontia; family Phalangeridae; genus Phalanger; species Phalanger gymnotis. Next base: position 4,012 of record JAQQSZ010019852.1, read on the forward strand.
TAAGGACTGCACTGCTCATCTCCTGGTGTGAGGAAGAGGCTAGAAAAGGTGCCCTTAAAATTGTGTGCTTTATCTAACCCTGGCCTGCTCTCAAGTGCACTCAGTGGAAGGCAGGGATCCCACTCTGTGGTCAAAACACACACAAAAAAAAATGTACAAAAACTTCTTTAAAGATGATTCCACTCACCATGAGTACATGGAATGTGTGCATGCTTATGGACAGCATGAAATCCAGTACACCTGAAAGAATAACAGTTTTTATTGAGAGAACTCAGTAGGTATTACATCTAAATAGCAGCCCTAAGTGAAACAAGGCTGGCAAGTGAAGGCCAACTCACAAAAGCTGGAGATGGGTACATATTTTTCTAGAGTGGTTGCAATGAAGGAGAGCAACTTTGCAATCAAAACTAATCTAGTCAACAAACTTGTATGCCTACCAAAAGGAGTGAATGACAGGCTCATAACAGTGCAATTGCCACTTGCAGGAGAGTGACATACCACCATCATCATTAGTGCATATGCTTCCACCATGACAAACCCCGATGAGGTCAAAGAAAACTATTATGAAGACCTGGAGACCCTCATCACTAATGTGCCAAAAGAGCACAAGCTTATAATTCTGGCTGACTTTAATACAAGAGTTGGCAAAGACTACCAGACATGGCAGGGAGTCCTTGGGAGCAATGGAGTCAGAAACAGCAACAGCAATGGTCATTTATTACTGACAACTTGTGCCTCTCATATGACCTTCTTATCACCAACACTGTCTTCCATTTACCTAAACACAATTAAACTTCGTGGATGCACCCTCAAAGCAAACATTGGCATTTAATAGACTATGTCATTGTAAGGAGAAGAGATAGACAGGATGTGAGAGTAATGAAGATGATGTGTGGTTATGGAGTGCTTGACTGATCATAGATATCTCCTCTCCAAGCTAAATCTTTGCATTCAACAAAAGCGGCCCCAAGGCAAAATGACCACCAGAAGATTTAATGTCAACAGATTAGAGCACTTCTTTGAGAAGCAACAGTTCACTGCTAACTTTGAGGGATAGCTGAGCCAACATTCGACTTGGTCAGTGGAGCAGAAAAGGAGTGGGCAGCTTTCAGAGATTTGGTGTACTGTACAACATTTATTCATCTGGGTCAGAACACTCACAAACATAAAGATTGGTTTGATGAAAATGATGGGGAAATTTAGAAGCTGCTAAACAAAAAACAAGAGCTCCACAGGATTTACCAGCAGGATAGTCCATCTGTTTCTAAGAAGGCAGCGTTTAAAGAGCAGGAGAAGCTTAGAGAAATTTAGGATTCTTGACTCTGTAAGGAGGCAGAAGAAATTCAGTTTAAGGCTGATATTAACAATCCAAAGTCTTTTCATGATGCCCTGAAGGCTATTTATGGGTCAAAGACCTACGCTGCATCTCAACTACTCAGAGTTGATGGAGCCACATTGATTAGTGATAAGGGCACAATCCTGGAGAAATGGGCTGAACATAGTGTTCTCAACAGACCATCATCGATCAATGCTGAAGCCACTGACTATATATCTCAGGTTGAAATCAATCTCTTTCTAGCCATATTTCCAACTGAAGAAATTTTGAATGCAATTAGGTTTCTCTTGTGTGGCAAAGTGCCTGGTGCTGATTCTATTCCAGCTGAGATTTCCAAGGCAGGGGGTCCACTGCTCATACAAAAGCGACTGAAATTTCCCAAGTTATATGTTAGGAGGAGGTTATTCCCCAGGAGTTCAAGGATGCCTCCACTGTCCATCTCTATAAAGGTAAGGGAAATTAGATTGTCTTGTGACAATCACAGGATATGTGTGGTGGTGGTGGGGATCTATGATTAAGAGTCATTGATGGCAAGATTCTTGCCAGAGTCATCCTTAATAGGCTGATCCTTCACCTGGAAGGTGGTCATCTATCCAGGAGCCAGTTTGGCTGCAGAAAGCGCTGAGGAATGGTCAATATAGTGTTTGCTGCCCAACCACTTCAGGAGAAATGCCAAGGGCAGAACAGATCAATACACAACATTCATCCATCTGACCAAGGTCTTTGATACTGTCAGTCATGAGAGCTTACAGAAAATTATGTCAAAATTTGGTTGCCTGGAGAAGTTTATCAGTATCATAAGCCAGTTCTATGACAGCATGCTTGCATGGGCTCAGGACAACAGACAATGCTCTCACACTTTCCCAGTCACTAATGAAGTGTGCTTGCTCCCATGCATTTTAGCATGATGTTTTCAACAATGTTGACAGATGCCTTCAATGAAGATGAACATAGCATCACGGTCAGCTATCACACTGATATTTAAAAAGGCTACAAGCCAAGAACAAAATGGAGGGAGAGTTGGTGCATGATTTTTTGTTCACAGATGATTGTGCACTCAATACAACCTCTGAAGCTGAGATGTAGCAGAGTATATGCTGCTTGTGCTAATTTTGGCCTAACAATTAACACCAAGAAAATACAGGTGCTCCACCAGCCAGCACCACACCATCCATATGTGGAACCATTGGTTACAGCAAATGCAGAAATGTTGAATACTGTGGATAAATTCACTTACCTTGACAGTATACTTTTTAGGGATGTAGACATAGTTGATGCACACATTGCCAAAACTAGCTCAGAGTTTGGGAGACTCTACAGGAAAGTGTAGGAAAGAAGAGGTATTAGGCTGCCTACTGAATAGAAGGTTGACAGAGCCATTGTGCTGACCTCATTGTATATGCCTGTGAAACCTGGACAATATAACAATGCCATTCCAGGAAACTGAATAGCTTCCATTTGAGTTGTTCTAGGAAGATTCCTAAGAATTCCAATCATTTCCAGGTGATTCTGAAGATGATCTGGCAAGATTAGGCACCAGACACTGAACGTAGTGACTGAACCTATACGTTCTAAAATATTTCTAGCAGCTCTCTTTGTTGTAGCAAAGAACTGGATATCATGGGGATGCCATCAATTGGCGAATGGCTGAACAAGTTGTGGTATGTGATTGTGATGGAATACTACTATGCTGTAAGAAATGGTGAGCTCGATGATCTTAGAAAAACATGGGAGAGACTTGCACAAAATAATGAAGTGAAATGAGCAGGACCAAGATACAGCTGTATACACTTAACAGCAATATTGTTTTAAAAATAACCTTGAGCCCTTTTCTCCCCTTCCCTCTCCTCCCCTCCTCTTTCTTCTCCTTCCTCCCTCCATCCATTGTCCTTCCTCCCTTCCCCAGCCTAGATGATGCCGTGGTGGAGACGGCTGAGGATGCCACAGAGCCCGCTGAGGCAGACATCATGGGGCCGTTCCAGGGCATGTTCTCCAAAATGGCCACATACCTGACAGGTAAGCTGACAGCCACCAGTGAAGACTATAAATTTCTGGAAAATATGAACAAACTGACTAGCTTGAAGTATCTAGAAATGAAAGATATTGCAGTAAATATAAGTAGAAACCTAAAGGTCTTAAACCAGAAATCTGTAGCACTTCAGCCTTATCTGGATCAGATCACTTTAATTGAGGAGCAAGTAGCAGCTCTTGAGCAGGCAGCCTCCAAGGTGGATGCATATTCAAGAAACTAGAACAAGGTACTAGAAGTTAGAGACATAATGAAAGAATTCTTTAGCACAAAGACTTTAACTACAAGAATGTTTTATGAGAGCTGAAATAAGTGGGATGCAACTTACCAATATGCTTCAATTCCTAAAAAGAAGCGGTGCTGCTGATCCAGGGAGAATCCAAGCCCCCACCTCTGGTTGAATGTGTAACTCTGGCCACCCCCCCCACTCCATGTTTTCCTAAACTTGTACCTAAACCTCATCTTATCATGGACTTTGTTGCGTGCCCTGGACCAAGGCTCAGAAATCAGGATCAACTCTGTCTAGAGCAGACACAGATGAGAGGCTCTCATCTCCCTGTCTCGTCCTTCTTCCCTCTCCCCTAGGGCCTCCCTCACCCCCTTCATGACCTGTTCTTCAACTTAAACAATAAATACTGATGTATGACCCTCAAAATAAAATAAAACAACTTTGAGTTTTGGGAGCCAACTGATTGGAAAAAACAACTGATCTAGAAAATAGGTTCAGGAGAGATAATGTCAAAACCATTGGACTACCTGAAGGCCATAATCAAAAGAACAACCTTGGAAACATCATTCAAGAAATTATCAAGGAAAACTTCCCTGATGTCCTGGAACCAGAGGGCAAAATAGGCATTGAAAGAATCCACCGATCACCCAAGGAAAGAGATCCCAAAAATAAAAACTCCAAGGAAAATTGTAGCCAAATTTCAGAACTATCAGACCAAGGAAAAAATTACTGTAAGTGGCCAGAAAGAAACAATTCAAATATTGGGGAACCATAATCAAAATTATACAAGACTTAGCAACTACAACATTAAAGAATCAGAGGTCACGGAACATGAAGGTAAACAAGCTAGGACTACAACCAACTATTGCCTACCTGGCAAAATTAAACATAATACTTCAAGGGGAAAATAGACCAGAACTAAAAAAAATTTACCCCCAACATCAAGACCCAAGAGAAGCCTAAAAAGGGAAAAAGGGAAAAGAAAATATAAGAGATTCGGTGGATCTGTTTACATATCTACATGGGAAGATGATACTTGTCAGTCTTAAAAATTGTAAATTAATAGCACACCTAGAAGGAATATACATAGACAGAGGGCACAGAGATATAAGGTGAATTTGAGGAAATGAAAACATTTTTTAAAAAAACTAAGGGATGAGAAAGAGAGGTACACTAGATGCACAAGGAAGGGAGAGGTAAAATGGGGTAAATTATTTCACATGAAAAGGCACATTACAGTGGAGGGAAGGGTGGGAGGGTAGGCAATGGGTATCACTTGAACCTTTTTCTCATTAGTATTTGGCTCAAAGAGGGAATAGTATACACAATCAGTTGAATATAGAAATCTGTCTCACCTGTCAAGAAAGTAGGACAGGAGGAAATCAAGTAAAGGTGGAAGGGACTGACAGAAGAAAGAGTAAACCAGGGGAAGCAGTAGATAGAAGCAACACACTGTCGAGGGGGGAAAGGGTGAAAGGAAAGAAAGGACAAACAGGAGGAAAAATAGGATGGAGGGAAATACACTGTTAATAATCATAACTGTGAATGTGAATAGGATAAACTCTCCCCCAAAATGGAAGTGGATAGCAGAGTGGATCAAAAACCAGAATCCTATAATGTGTTGTTTACAAGAAACACTTGAAGCAGAGAAATATACACAGAGTAAAGGTAAGGGTCTGTAGCAGAATCTATCATGCCCCAACTAAAGTAAAAAAAAAAAAAGCAGCAGGTAGCAATTCTGTTCTTATACAAAGGAAAAGCAAAAATACCCCTAATTAAAAGAGATAGGGAAGGAAATTACATCTTGCTAAAAGGTAGCATAGGTAACGAAGTAGTATCAATACTAAAATAGTTTGCCTGTCAGATCTATGGGGAAAAAAAGAATTCATGACTAAACAAGAAATAGAGAGCACTATGAAATATAAAATATATAATTTTGATTATATTAAATTAAAAGGCTTTTGCATATACAAAACCAATGCAACCAAGATTAGAAGGAAAGCAGAAAGCTGGGAAACAATCCTTACAGCAAGTGTCTCTGATAAACGCCTCATTTCTAAAATATATACAGAATTGAATCAAATTTATAAATACAAGCCATTCCCCAATTGTTAAATGGTCAAAGGATATGAACAGGCAGTTATTAGATGAAGAAATCAAAGCTATCTATAGACACATGAAAAAGTGCTCTAAATCACTTTGTTTAGAGAATTGCTAATTAAAACAACTCTGAGGTACCACCTCACACCAATCAGATTGGCTAATATGACAAAATGGGAAAATGATAAATGTTGGAGATGTGGGAAAATCCACTGCTGGTGGAGTTATGAACTGATTCCACCATTCTGGAGAGCAATTTGGAAATATTCCCAAACAGCAACCAAATTGTGCATGTCTTTTTATCCAACAATATCACTACTAGGTCTGTATTCCAAAGAGATCATAAAAAAAGGGAGGGAAGAGACCTACATGTGTGAAAATATTTATAGTAGCCCTTTTCAGCAGCAAAATATTGGAAACTGAGGGGATGCCCATCAGTTGGAGAATGACTAAACAAGCTGTGGTATATGAATGTAGTGGAATACCACTGTGCAATAAGAAATGATGAACAGTGGGTGGAGCCAAGATGGTGGTTGGAAAACAGGGACTTGCATGAGCTGCCCCCCCC
>JAQQSZ010019853.1:0-10273 GCA_028646595.1 Phalanger gymnotis
GCCTAGCAGAGAGTTAATTAATGTCTGTGTGAGGAAGGATCCCTTTGATTCACTTAGTAGTGGGAGCAAATTTCAACTGATACCAACCTCCTCATCAATCTCCATCTATACTATCAATAGTTTATGTCAAAGATGGTGTATGTGCAGTAGGAGTGGGGATGGGGGTTAGAAGTCCTTCTGTAATTCATTCACTTAATATTCAGGCAATTAAAAAGAAGATTATAAACTCATCACAAATACTGTTCCCTTTGAGTGGTTTCACATTGCAGTTTACATTTAGTTGCACAGATCAGGAATGCATGAGACTGAACAGCTAGTGAAATTTCAGAGGGATTTAAAAAGGACTTAGCAAAGCCCACAAAAGTATTCATTTAGAAGTTTCATTTCTATAACTATTTTCACAATGCAATTTTTCAGTTTACCATCTTGGAACACCCTAATGGAATGGGAAAAAAAAAAACTTAAGGGAATGGTAAAAAGAGTATGAAACCCACAATTTTGTTTGTCTTATTTAAAAAAAAAATCTGTTACTACTTTCTAAAGGGACAACACTTTAAAGGGCTTAGTAAAAAGCTTCTGGTACCTTCTTACAAAATGCTTATATTAGCAAAATAGAAGAATGAGAAACAGATTAAAGCTGGGGGGTTGGGTAGGAATACACAGCAGCAGAAAAAAAGAAAGAAAGAAACTGGATTGATGGAATCCACTTAGTTATATTCCAAAACGCCTTTCCTCTTCCATTAAGAGAAAAAAAAAAAAAGGTGTTGCCAAGCTATTAATAAATGTGCTAAAAATCTCTAATGGTCATGTTTGTAGTTTCAAAACAGAAAAATACAAATGCAAAATTGGTGTGGGTGTGGGGAAGAGTGTTATGTACAATGGCTTCCAGCCAGCTGCTCCAGCACTGACTCCCTAGCCTGGCTCTTCTCACTTTCCTTGGATTTCTCTTTTCTCAATAGGGTGCAAATCCCTTAAAGACACAATAGTCTCACTTTTCATTCCATCCTAATTTCACTTCATTTGCTTAATTCTTTGATAAGGTGATGTGTGCAAATAACCAGAGAAAACCTAGGTACCCTTGGAACTTCAACCTCCTTCCTTCCTTGGAGCTACTGAAGTGCATATTTGAATAATGAATAGTCCTCCTTTCCTTCCAATTGGGCCATGGCCATGCAGTGCACATCTCCACAAGGCAATGGGGAGGAGAGAATTCTGGAAAGCAAATGATATTTCAAGAGGCTTAAAGCTCCATCTGGTTGACACTACAGGTGTGTTGGTAAATTACCTTCACAATCCCCGGAATCCATGGCTGTTAAGAGACCTTGAGAGGTCATTTGGTTTTATCACTCCCACTCTCAGGCAGGGACTACTCTATCCATGATAGCCAGAGGAAAGTTTAGCTGCTTCCTGGAAATTCATATATCTTTACTGATGTCTCTTCCCTCCTTCCTTCCATCAGTCCCTTTCTCTAATTTCTTTCCCTTCTCCTTCCCCACCCCCAGCTCCTGAGTCCCATCATTTTCTATTTACATTGCCTAAGATTGCCAGCCTCCTTTTGTACTTCAATTAACTCCTCTGTTCCCAGATAAGTTTGTCTGATACTACCCATTCTATCTTAGCAAGTCACTGGGCTCAGTTTACTCATTTGTAAAAAGAAGGGGCTGAACTAGATGACCTCTGAGATCCCCTTCAGCTCTAGATCTGTGATTCTATGATCTAATGTGCCTTGATGAGAAGAGGACATTTTGGCCTAGTGACCTTAAACTTATGTTTTTAATGGTGATAACTATTTTGGTATAATTTATTTTCTCTCTAATTCCACATATTTTATCTTATGCATTTAAAAATATTATTCTGAGAAAGTGACCAAAATGTTTAAGACCCATCTTAAATAATAATGAATATAATAATAATAACAAGTTCAGCTAGGTAGCACAGTGGATAGAGCACTAGACCTGGAGTCAGGAAGATCGGAGTTCAAATCCAGCATCAGACATTTACTAGCATTGTGATTTTGGACAAGTCATTTAACTCTGTTTGTCTCAGTTTCTTCTTCTATAACATGAGATGGAGAAGGAAATAGCAAACCACTTTAATATCTTTAACAAGAAAACCCCAAATACTGTCTCAAAGAGTCGGACACAAATGAAATGATTTAACAACAACATGTCTATAAACAGATATACATATTGTTATCATGCTTCAATGTGTGCATATCCTTTGATAGTTTTCAAAGCACCTTACATACAATATCTCATTTGATTCTCACAAGAAATTAGTGAGCTCGTGGCTATTATTATCTCTGTTATTTAGATGAGGAAACCGATGTTGACAGATGTTAAATGACCTACCCGGGATCACAGACCTAGTATGCTGAGGCACAAACTTAGGTCTTTCTAAGTTCTGGTAGTATATTAAAACCTCCTTTAAAGCTCAATTTGACATGCTAAGACATAATATTTCTGTCCTCTAAAAAAAATCCTTTCCAGAGTTCCTTGTCTGAAGGTGGATTAGGTAAAGGACAAACAGACCTTTCTTAAGGAAATGCATTAAAGGCAATAACCTGACAACTCTTGTCATGATGACCCGCTTATGGGTAGTGTCCCCTTTTTGTAGGTTAAGATATTGATCTTGTATTTGTTTTGTTTTTTGGAGGGGGGAAGGCAGGGCAACTGGGGTTAAGTGACTTGCCCAAGGTCACACAGCTAGTAAATGTGTCAAGTGTCTGAGGTTGGATTTGAACTCAGGTCCTCCTGACTCTAGGGCACAGGGAGTAACTTGACCAGTTTCGATATATCTCTAAAATAGAATTGACTTGGATATTACATGGATTTTAAATTAAGTATTTTATTTCTGGCAGACCTGCCTAAAATGCAGATTACATTGTATATGTGTGTGTATGTACACACATATACACACATACATATTTATGTATGTGTGTATGCACACATATACATACATACGTACCTTTTTTTTCTTTAACAAAGTCTAATCTCCTTCAAAGACAGATGAAGGAGACAAAATGTATAAATAGAGGTATTGTAAGGCTCAAAGGAGATAATGGACATAAAGCATTTTGCAAACCTTAAATTACTATAAAGAGTAAATCATCATCATCATCATCATCATCATCATCATCATCATCATCATCATCCTACAGCTACTAGGCCTCCAATCTGGTAAAGACTTCTTTTCTCAAACCTTCTATTGTACCCTTTCTGAGCTCAAGCAATGTTTATAGAACAACACAAGGGTATGCTGATAAATGTTTAACTAGTTGGGTTTTTTTTAAGGGGGAAGTATGCACATACATGATTAAGTTTAATTTGGATTATTGACACTTTCTTAAGTCTAGACAATTAAAAAAATAATTGGAGACTTGTAGCACCTGACAGCTTCTGAGATGTAAATATTTAATGTTGAAAATTTAAAGAAGGACTCAGAAGCCTTAGAGCTATGCATAGTTTGCCATATAAGAATATGGAAAATAAACACAAATGAAATTAAATCAATTTCAGATGGAGGCTTAGAAGGTATTGAGGTGGGGGGACAGAATGGTGTGGCAAAAAGACTTCAGTAGAAATGAGTACTTGAACTGTGTGAAATAAGGAATTCAAGAAGTAGAAATAAGGAAGAAAGAAACATCTTCCAGGCATGGAGGAGATTCAACACGCAGGCTCAAAGATGAGAGATGGAATGCCCTGTCTAAGGCACAGTGTTATTACGTTTAATTTCTCTCTAACAAAATCTGATCATCAGTGTGGAAATAGTATGACAGTTTGATCACACTAAGAAAAATTAACTTTATTGAAATCATGAGACCACACCCTTCTAAGTGAATTCAGCAATAGTTCTATTATATTCTTATAATCTCTCTGAGTTCTAGATGGGAAGCCCTTTTAGACTATGAATTTTGAACAATATTTGTATTATGAAGTACAAATATAGTAACTTTATATGCTTTAATTCTCACATACATACACTAATTCATATTTTCATAAGGCCTTAGGCTACTTTTTAAAAAATTTAAAGTATTCCACTGCAATCAGCCATTGGCAAATTCCTTCAGGCTATTCTTAGAAGGCCTTTCTAATAACTTACTATCTCTGTCTTACATTCAGCATGCTTTTTTTCTGTAATCTAATCTTACTTTTTCCCAAAAGACAAGTGGGCTAAGCCTAAGGCAATCTCTATTTTTGTTCCAGATATTAAAAACATCAACCGTTTTTCTTACTCATCCCATTCTTCCTTTTAGAATCTCATGATTGAGAAAGGAAAGCTGCCTCACATCAGATTTTCACCTGACACTGATTTCCAACTCTCAAGTATCATAGAAGCATTAATATGGTGATTTATATTTTCAATTAAATAAATTAAGCTCCTTCTAGTTTAGAGATAGCTAGGTGCCTTGGTGGATAGAGCACTGGGCCCAGAGTTAGAAAGGCCAGATTTGAATCTGACCTCAGATACTAGCTATGTGACCCTGGGCAGGTCACCTAAGCCCTGCCTATGTAAAACTGGAGAAGGAAATGGTAGACTACTCCAGTATCTTTACCAAGAAAACCTCATGAACAGTTGGCCCATGGAATCATGAAGAGTTGCACATGATTTAATAACAAAAGTTTAGTTATGACATTCACTCTCTTTAGAAAGAGCTGGCATGAGGATGAAAGGTAGAAGAGGTCAGAAAACAAGAAGAAGGAAGACAGTATCACAAATGTGATATTTTTGACTCTGATCTTTTTTTGGTGACATAGAAGAAAGAGGTAGAAAGTAAAAAGGAGAAATATTGAAAAAAAAACCCTAGGAATTAGAATCAAGCAACATTTATTAAGTACTTACTTTGCATTGGGAAAGACTTTGGGGACACAAAGTGAAAAAAGAAAGTCTCTTTCCACCAGAAACTTACAAAAAGTCATTAGATCATGTAGTATAGTCGAAACTGCATTGGACTTGGGTTCAAATCTCAGGTAAGCTTCAGTGGTATGGTTGAGGATGTCATTTCCTCTCTAGGTCTCAATTTCCTCAACAATGAAAAGATAATTGGGCACTAGATTATTTCTAAGGTCTTCGTAGGATCTAAATCTGTGGTTCTATTGCCCTTTAGAGAACTGAGGTAATATATATGATGTCTCTAGACTTGAGTAAATTATTCTGAAAATCCTACCAATTGTGATGGGATCCGTGAGGAACTATTGAACTATGATATAGTGCTCTTAGAGGTATCTAGGTGGCCCAGTGAACAAAGTGGACTCGGAGTCAGGAAGATCTAAGTTCAAATCTGTCCCAAACATTTAATACCTCTGTGAACAGAGGAATGTTATTTAGTTTCCTTCTGCATCAGTTTCTACAGCTGTAGAATGGGGCTCTTAATACCTACGCTGAAGGGTTATTGTGCATATCAAATGAAATAGTATTTGGATAGCATTTATAAACCTTAAAGTGCTAGCTATTATTACATGGAGACTTTTTCTCATAGATTTGTATTACTTGACTTTAATGTAATGAAGAGGGAATACAGTGGTTTTATGATATAATTAAAAATTTGATTTAGTTTCTGTTTACAATTTTGAACTGATAAAAATGTAGTAAGTAATTTGGAAATATGTACACACTTATTCATCATCCTAAGAAACATAAATGGAATTCAATGTGATGTGTAATAGATAATATGAAATTATATAAATCAATGGACAATATTAATGAATTTAGGATATAAATAAATAATTTATTTGTATATGTGATGATATATAATATGAGTTAATAATATTTAAATTGTATGATATGATTAATATGATATGAAAAATATATCCAATAAACATATAGTTTTTAATAAATAAAACAATAAATTGTATTATGTTAATACATGCAGTGGGAAATGCATATACCCTTTCTTCCTATGTCCTCTAAAATAGACAATTTAAATTACACTCCCCCCCAAAAAAAACCCTTTAATTCTGATTAATGATGCGTAGAGCAATGGTGGCATTATGTAAAACGAAGACACAATTTATTTTATCATATGTCAAAAATTAATATTGGTGCAAGAGATAGCTCTAAATTCACTAAGAAATGACCCATGAGCTAATACTTTCTCTTTTACTAAATTTCTAAGTACTACAAATAAGTTATCTGTCATCCATTATGATCTCATCGTTCAATTTGTTTTCAACTATTTAGTCAAATATTATTGTTAATATATACACGTATGTATGTATGCACATATATCCATACATAATTATCTGGATGGAAATATAATTAGCTATTTAAGGATATATAATAGAGAATTTTATTATTATTCAGGGATAAGTGAGAGGAAAAAAAACTTGGTTCTTGTATGCATGAAACTGATAGTACACTTAATAAATAAACAGGCATTCTTTCTAGAAGCAACAAAATTTAAGACTATCTCAAAGACCATAAATATGTCCAAAAAAGAAAAATATGGAATGCAAAGTTTTATTTCAAAGAAAAATTATATGATGAAAAATTGCACCAATTGATGCATCTGGGTCTTCTAAGTGAAGTGGTCTCTGCCCACCAGGTTACATTCAATGAAGTAATTGCATAAACATTTGTACAGACTTATTTTACCCCCACGAAAGGCACAGATACTACACTATCTCAATGTCTTGTAAATTTAAAATTTTACCTTTACTTGATAAATAGTTATATAATAGTTACATAAATAGTTTAATAAAAGAATATAAAAGACAGTTTTCAAAGAAAGAAACAAACCATCATTAGCCATACGGAAATACCTATTTCGAATCATTAAAAACTAGATAAATGAGAATTCATACAGTTATGAGTTTCCAACTTACATTCCTCAGGCAAAGTTGACCAAAAAAAAAAAAAAGAAAGAATGGCAAATGGAGAGGCTGAAGGAAAACAGGCTCATTGTTATACTCTTTGTTTAGCTATGAATTGGTACAGCCATTCTGGAAAGAAATTTGGAAGAATGAACAAAAAAGTTATTAAATTTTCATGTGCTTTAAGTAAGCTACATCATTACCAGATCTCTACTCTTCTTAATCTTTAATGAAAGATTAAAGTTATAAGGACCCATATAGAATAAAAAAATATTTATAGAGGCTCTTTTGTCAAAGCAAAGAACTGGAATATAAGGAAAGTCCATCAACTGGGAAATATCTGAACAAATTATGATATGAATCTAACAGGATACTGTTACATGATAAAAATTATGAAAAGGACAATTTTATTGAAACCTAGCAAGACTTCTGTGAAGTGAGACGGAGGGAGGTGAGAACAAGAATAATTAATACAAAAATGACACTGTAAAACAAACAAAAACTTGAAAGATAAAATGATTCACCATGGTTCCAGAGCAATCATGATAAAATATGCTACCCGTCTCCAGAGAGAAGGGTGATGGCACCAAGGTGCAAATTGAGACATAAGTTTTAAACACAGTCTATATGGAAATTTATTTTGCTTCACTGTGTAAACTGTGTGTGATAAAGATTTTTTTTGTTTTATGTTTTTTAATGGTGTGGAGTTTGAGGAAGAGACATTGATATATGTTAATCTAAAAATGAAATTTAATTTTAAAAATTATCAAAACAATTTAGTCGACTGAAAGAACTTTGGATAGTGAGAAAAATGAAGACAAAAATAAAATATTAGAGGTTTTAAATTCTAATCTGCACACTTTTTTCTTATAATAAGATCACAGCTGACTTGATCATAGTTTTAGTGCTGGACTTTAAAGATCATCCAACCTAGTCCTTCGTTTTCCAAAAGAAGAAACTCAGATCCAGACAGATTAAGTGAACTTCCCAAGATCATGGAAATATTAAGTGACAAAGGCAGGATTTGAACCTGAATCCTGAGAGCCCAAATCCAGTGTTTTCCCACTCTAGTATAATTGACTCTTCTTTTATTATATTTACTGATTACAAGTTAACTTTCAAGGTAAATATTGATTGTTCATAATATCTGAGGGGGAAAAACACTTGGACAAAACTGAATTCTTTATTTATACTATAATCATAGCCAAGTCAACTGTCTTTTGACTCAACAAGTTCATGTAAGAGTTTTTATCTTCCTTGTATTGAACCATACATATATCCATTTAAAAAAAAATAAACATACACATATGTGTAATGGCATCTACTATTGCCAAATCTGCACAGCAAACATAAGAGATGGATTCAAATAGATTCAGTTGTATTTATGGTTCCATACTAATATGTTATTGAACTCTAATGCCAAAATGAAATACATTTGTTCTTATTAGAATTTTAACAGTACTACAAAAAAGTCAAAGAACCATATTTAAAGAATGATACCTGCAATGAAAAGAGTTCTCAATTTGGAGTCTGATGCTCACTACCTTTGAGACTTTGGCAAGTCACTTCATATCTCTAGTCTTGAGATTCCTCATATAGAAAGTACAAGGGTTCGATGAGATGTCTTCTGAGATCCCTTACAAATCTAGATGTGTGATTTGATGACCCCTTTCCAATGAGTCACTTTCCTTCACTGGGCTTCAGTTTCCCCATTGGTAAAGTGAGACGGTTGGACTAATTGTTCTCTGAAGTCACTCCTAAGTTTAAACTATAATTCAGTGATTAGATATGGTAAATAACAGGATGATAAAATCATGGAAAATGTTGTTCTTGCCTGCCTATGTAAAACAAACAATAGAACAAACAAATGATCAGTGTCTCATTCCCAGAAGGTTATTGCATTTCCTAGAGTTATGTTTGGATATTGGTTTATTTTACAGCCTTCTCAGGAGATATCCCTTATTTATGCCATTTATTTTGAAACCTCAGAAGTGCACTGACCATCATTTGTTTTTCTCAGAGATCCCCTTGCTACTAATAAACATTATTTAACCTTCTATCATGTTAGTCAATGACAAACAAAGCTCTCAGGCTCTAGGCTTTATTCCAGCATTTTCTACTATTCTGGCAATCTCAATATCTATTCTTAAAAAATAAAGTCATTTTTTCTTTCCTTCATTAGATGCTTAAGAGCAGATCAATTCTTTTAATAAAACTCATCTTCTCCACTGATGTTTCACACAAGGATAAGTAATAATAGGAGACTCCTAGATCGATACAATGCATGTTTATTTTCAAAGTGTGGATATTCAAAAACATACATTCATTTTATTGATAGTTTAGATTTTATTAGCACCAATATAATTTACACTTCTAATATTATGTTTTCTAAAATGATATTTCTTCATACACACATATTCCTAGGACTCTTAGGCATTCTTATAAGTTGAAATTTCATTATAACATTTTTAGTTATATCACCTCCCTTTAATATAGCAATAAATCCATGTGTATTGCTGTGGAAAAAAACACTATCTCTGGAAACAGAGGACTTGGATTTAAATTTTACCTGTGGCTATGAAAATATATATGACTTTGGGTTAATAACAAA
Source organism: Phalanger gymnotis (assembly GCA_028646595.1). NCBI lineage: Eukaryota > Metazoa > Chordata > Mammalia > Diprotodontia > Phalangeridae > Phalanger > Phalanger gymnotis. The sequence continues at coordinate 9,424 of JAQQSZ010019853.1, forward strand.
TTTTTCATTTGTAAAATGAGGGGGTTGATCTAGGTGACATTTGAAGTTACTTCCAGCCCTACATCTATTATCCTACCCTCAAAATTAAAACATGTCAGTGACTTCCCTCTGTGTCAATAAAATAATGCCAAGATTTATGTAATACAAAAAAGCACAAGATGTCTATGTTTTCAAGGAGTTTGTAATCTAGCCATGAAAAAAGAGATACACAGATAAATCAATTATTGAACATCATAGTCCACAACAAACCACTAAATTGTGTGGTATAGATGTAACAGTCATTTAAACAAAACATGATGTGGCTATCTTGAAAGGAAGGCTAAATCACTAAAGAAACTATAATTATACCATTTCCCACCTTACAAAGAGGTGATGCAATACAACTTCTAGACATAAAGCCAAATAAGACCTCCACAAAACAGTAAAAGTTCCTACATGCACAAAAAATAAAATATAGCAGCATATCCCACTCAATTTGTTTTTATACTTTGCCTCCCACCATGTACTCTGTGATCCAGTGATGATGGTTTCCTTGCTATTCCTCGAACAAAATACTGCATCTCTACATTCTGGACATTTTCACTGACTGTCCCATTTCAGAAAATATCCTCCCTCCTCATCATCAATTCCAGGCTTCCCTGGTTGTCTTCAAGATCCAGGTAAAATCCCACATTCTACAGGAGGCCTGTTCCTATTCCTCTGAGGGCTTTTTCAGTTTCTTTAAAAACCATTAAGTGGCCTTATCTTTCTTTTTTAAATTTTAACTATTATTTATTTATTTAATAGTTTTAGTTTTCAGCACTGATTTCCACAAGAGTTTGAATTACAAATTTTCTCCCCATTTCTACCC
>JAQQSZ010019854.1:0-10273 GCA_028646595.1 Phalanger gymnotis
AAGCCCAATATATTTTACTCCAGCCTTTTACCTTTACCCTGTGTGTATCCCCCTGTTTCAAATGTGTTTCTTGTAAACAGCATATCGTAGGATTATGGTTTTTAATCCATTCTGCTATCTGCTTCTGTTTTATGGGAGTGTTCATCCCATTCACATTCACAGTTATGATTTCAATCTGTGTCTTTTTCTCCATCCTATTTCCCCCGTGTTTATGCTTTTATTTCTCCCTTCCCCCTTCCACTCTTCAATAAAATTTTGCTTTTGACCACCACCTTCCTCAGTTTACCTTCTCTCTCAATTCCTCTCCCTTATCTTCCTGTTTTCCACTTGCTACTTCTTCCCTCCCTTCTGACCACCCCCTCCCTTTTTTCCCTCTTCTTCCTGCTTCCTGTAGGAGAGGTTAGATTTTTACATTTATCAGGGTATGTTATTCCCTTCTTGAACCAGATCCAATGACAGTAAAGCTCAAATACTGCTCTTCTCCCTCCCTTCTTTCCCTCTACTATAATGTGTTTTTGTACCTCTTTGTTTGATATAATTTATCCTTTTGTATTACCTCCTTACCTCTTCTCCCATAACCCTCCCTTTTCATCTCTTAATTATGTTTTTTTTCTTATATCAGTTATTTTATACAGACATCCACAGTCTATGTGCATCCCTTTCAATTGTTATAATAGCTGTACCATTCTAAAGATTGACATATATATATATATATGTATGTATAACATACATAAGATGATATAATCCTATATAAAGATGTAAATAATTTGCCCTTATTGATTAATACGGTTAGTGGGTTTTTTCCCCCTGTTTACCTTTTTATTTCTCTCTTGAGTTTTGTATTTGAAGATCAAATTTTCCTTTGAGTTCTGGCCTTTTCATCAGGAAGAACTAGAATTCCCTTATTTCATTGAATGTCCATCTGTTTGCCTGAAAAATTATGCTTAATTTTGCTGGGTAGTAGATCCTTGGTTGTAGTCCCAGTTCCTTTGCCATTCAAAATATCATATTCCAATTTCTCCTATCATTTAATGTAAAAGCTGAAAGATCTTGTGTGATCCTTACTATAGTTCCATGATATTTGAATTGTTTCTTTTTGGCTGCTTGCAGTATTTTCTCCTTGACTTTGTAATTCTGAAATTTGGCAATAATATTTCTTGGGGTTTTCAATTTGGGATCTCTTTCAGGGGGTGATCGGCAGATTCTTTCAATGACTATTTTATCCTCTGGTTCTAGGACCTCTGGGCAGTTATCTTTAATAATTTCTTCTAAGATACTGTCAAGGCTCTTTTTTCATCATGGATTTCAGGTAGACCAATAATTCTTAAGTTGTCTCTCCTGGATTTATTTTCCAGGTCAGTTGTTTTTCCAATCAGATATTTCACATTTTTTTCTATTTTTTCATTCTTTACATTTTGTTTTACTACTTCTTGATGCCTCATAGAGTCATTAGCTTCCACTTGCTCAATTATAATTTTAATGAGTTGCTGTCTTCATTTTGCTTTTGAGTCTCCTTCTCCAATTGGTTGATTTTACCTCTCAGGGTGTCATTTTCTCTATTTAGATTCTGAATTTCCATAGCCATTTCACCAATCTTATTTTTTAAGGACTTGATTTCATCAGCATTTTTTTTCCATTTTTTCTTTTACCTCCCTAATTTGGTTCTTAAAATCTTCATTTATCTCTTCCAGTAACGATTTTGGGGCTTGAGACCAGTTTACATTACCTTTCGTGGTATCACATGTAGTTATAGTGTCATTGCTGTTCTCTTCCAAATTGGTATTTTGATCATGCCTGTCTCCATAAAAAGAACCAATGGTCTTCATTTTTTTTCGTGTTCTTCAGGTTGGTGAGCTTTTTCCTGGCTTTACAATGAATTTCTGTTTTTGAGGCTCAGGGCTCTCTGTCCCAGGTTTCTTATTCTGGGGATTGTGAGTGTAGTTACTGGCTTTGTGTATTATAGCCTTCAGTTTCCTGAGGTGTGGGGAAGGGGTCTGGCTGTCTGAAGTCCCCTCTTCCCCTGGGGCTGCTCTCCAGCACTGTTACTCTTCAGCAATGGTCTCAGCTCTTTGTTGTTTGTGCTGGTGTCTGCCACTTCCCCTGGGGGTGGAAACGTACATCTGGGCTCCTTGTGTTGACCCCTGCTGGCTCTGCTCCTCTGGGACTCAGGAACTCCCACTGCCCCACTGCTCAGCCACTGAAGCCCCACCTCTGTCTCCTCTATTCCAGTGTTTTTTTTTTTTCCTGAGTAATTCTCTGGGCTAGGGGGGCAAGGATTAGAGCCCTTTACCTGGCCATTATGTCTCCTGGAATTTCAAGAAGACACATTTCATACCTCTGGGCTGCAAGTCTCAGGAGTTGATGTCTCACAGCTGGTGGCATTGCACTGCCACCTCTTGTTCCTTCCACAGACTCCCATCCTGTGTTGGGAGGCCTGGGGATCTCTGACAGTTCTGGGCATCCAGCTTTCTCCCAGCCCATCTCCCTGGTTGGTTTCTGCAGTTGCTACCACTTCGGTGCTGTCTGGAGCAGCTCTGCATGCTGAGCATTCTCCCAGCCTACAGATCCATCCAGTCAACCTTTAAGATTCTCCTGGTTTACAAATTTGCCCCACCCGGACTGCTAGCAGCATCTAACTCTCTCAAATCTGCTCAGAATCACTTTTTTTTTTTTATGAATCTGACAGAACTTGTGAGACAGCTTCAGTAAGACGCTGTTTTCATGTGGCTGTCTTGGCTCTGCCCCTCCATCAGAGAATTTCTTAACCTTATGGAATTGCACATTTATTCTGAATCCTCTATGGAATTAAAATGGATATGAAGCTTTGGTAGTTAATTTGCTTCATTCTGAGTTCTTTATATAAATAGAGTTTGTTTCCTGGCAACTGATATAACAAAAAGAAGTTTTAAATGGGAATTTTTGGATATGTCAAGTTATGTTGGATTTTGAGCAGGTCCAGGAATGTTCAAAAGAGTTTGGATAAACTTTTCCACAGCACCAGGTTTCTCAGGAACATACGAAATGACTCACTTCCTCTGGTTCATAGAAGAATATATTTCCTTGTTATGGGTTGAATAGTCATTACCCTGCAAACATCCACCTTAGCTCGTCATAGATTATTTCCAGTCTTATTCTTAACATGAAGAATGTTGCTGGATATACTATGCCTAGAGGAGGGCAGCACATGTGGAGGAAAACTAGGAAATGTATGCATTACTATGGTATAGTGAATGAGTGGGTGCAGGACTTGGAGTCAGAAGACTAGTTTGCATGCGATTTCTGATTCTTGCTAGCTCTCTGATCCTATGTAAGTTAACATTCGTTTTCTAAGTACTAGTTTCCTTAGCTTTAAAATGGTGTTGATACCTATCTCATACAACAGTTGTGATAAAAGTACTTTGAAAACCCCAAAATGATATGAAAGTGAGCTGTTGCTATTATTTTTTCTTAGATTAGACCCCACTTTTCTCAGTAACAAAATGATAGTAATGTTTTATTCAACTACAAAAGCAATCTTTTGTTCAACTTCACTCTAGTCTGTAAAACATTAAAAAGAATGGTAGCATAGCAATGATGGACATTTATATTGTACTTTAAAGTTGCAAAGTACTTTGCCAAGATTATCTTATTTGATATGCATAATAAGCCTCTGGTGTATGTGTTAGTATTAGCCTCATTTCACATATAAAAAACTGAAGCTCAAAAAAGCATAAACGACTTGACCATGGTAATACATTGTAAAATTGTCAGAGATGGGATACTTACCTCTATAAAGCCAAAGACAACAAGACAATACAATGAAATAAATAATACTGAGCATATGCATAAATCAGAATTAATAACAGTGAAATCGACCTTCTTATTGCTTCCCCTACAAAAAACTCCATCTTCCAAACCCATGCCTTTTCCCTGGCTGTCCTTTATACTTTGACTATTCTTTCACCTTACTTCTCCACCTCTTATAAACTTTTCTTTCAAAAATCTGTTCAAGTAACACTTTCTAAATGAAGCCTTTCAGAATTCCCTATTTTCTAATCCTCACCGAAAACATTTATCTTATATTTATTCTTAATCAATTTTATACACATTGTCTCTCCTAGTGGAATGTAAGATCTTTGAAGGTTGAGTACATTTCAGGTTTGTTATTATATTCCCAGTGCCTAGCATAGTGTATGATGCTTACCATTGGTGGTTTTCGATAGGCTGATTAAGGAATATCTAAGAAATCACCATTAATATATGCAGTTTAATTGGAGATATCAGAAATCCAGATGTCATTCACTTGCCTTGATTTCTAGATGTCTCTTCTTTGTTCCTAGTCAGCTTGAGGTATTGCTATGTCTCTACCTCCTGACTTTCACTCAGAGGATGTCAAAGGTGAAGGAAATTAAATATATCCCCCATCATCACCCATATTTTATTTGCATCGTCTTATATATTATTATATGATATATTATTTAATAGCACAAAGTGAGGAAGGGACTTAACAAAAATCACACACAGAATTAAGGATAAAGGTAGAACTAGAATTCAAGTGTCCTATGTCTAAGTCTGAAAATTTTGTCATGACTACATGATGCTTGAAGCTGTCTAGGGTAGAGTTCATAAGGGTCTAGTCTAAGGATCTTGAGGCTTAGTTCCCTACTAAGGAAATGTAGATTCAAGTCCCAAAAAGAAAGGTATAGTGAAAGAGAAACACTATCCCATTTCCATATTTTAGGATGGGCATTGATACTCTAGAGTCCATATTTTAGTATGGACTTAAGTAAAATTGAGAGCGATCAAAGGAAGGCAACCAAAATAGTGAAGGGTCTCAATATTATGCTATAGGAGGATCATTTAAAGAACTGGGATTGTTTAGCCTAGAAAAGATTTAGGGAGTACTTGATAGCTGCTTGGTATATTTAAAGGGCTATAACATAAAAAAAAAGTATTAGACTTCTTCAGCTTGGTCTCAGAGGGCAAAACTTGGAACAAAGGGCAAAGATTATGAAGGGACAATATTAAAAATTAACTAATATAACAAAAATCTTCCCAATAATTAGAGCTATACAAAAATGGCCCAAGTGATAGTAGCTCTCTATTCAGTTGAGGTCTTTAAGGAGAGATTAATGACCACTCATTAGGTATGTCATAAAGGGGATTCTTATTCTGGAAGGGGTTGGATTCTATGTTCACCAAAGTCCCTTCTAAATCTGAAATTCTATAATGCTGTAAAGGTCATGCATGGGAACAAACATTTAAAATATGACTAGACTAACAGTTCAATTCAACAAACACTTATTAAGTTACTACAGTGTGCTAGCCACTTTTTGTACTGGGTATAAAAAGCTAAAAATGAATTCATCCCTACCTTCAGGGCTTTCCATTCAAAAAGAGACCAAATTGACACCAAATCTATGGAATTTATGCAAAATAAAATTTGTAGCTTTGTCTAAAAGATGGTATGACAGGTGGAGGAAAGAATACTAGATTTAGAGTGATAGAAGTGGGCTTCAAATCCTATTCCCTGCTACTTCCCCAACTGTATGAGTGTAGGCAATTCATTTAATATCTAAACTCCAGATTTTTCATCTTTAAAATGAGGAGTTAGACCACATTAATTCAAAAATCACTTGAATTTCTAAATCCAATGACCTGTATCACCAAATGAAGCTGTGTGGTTTGGTTGCAATTAAATACTCCACATCTATCCGCATGGAAACAAAATCCTATATCAGCTAGATAAAATTTTGGTTTTGTATATCTGTATGTAGAATGTAGTAGGTACTTAATAAATGCTTACTAATTAATAACAACAATAATATATATACACACACACATATATATATATGCATACACACATATGTATATGCATACACACACATATATATGTGTGTGTGTGTGTGTCTATCTATCTATCTATCTAAAACTATATGTCCAACACTGTGCTATATGCTTTATAATTACTATCTCATTTGATCCTCATAACAACCCTGGGAGGTAGGGGCTATTATTATCACCATTTTATAGACGAGAAAACTGAGGCAAACAGAGGTTAAGTGACTTGCCTGAAGTCGTACAGCTAATAAGTGTCTGAAGGCTGGGTTTGAACTCAGGTCTTCCTGACTCCAGGCCCAGTGCATTATCTACTGTGCCACCTAGTTTTGATTGTCTGATTATACAAGACAATTCTATGTGATCCTTTTACTATATACTTGATCCAGTCTGTTCACTAAGAGGTTATATAGTCAATGGTGCATTTAACGAAAAGCAGGGCTTGTCCTATAGGTATATATTGATCTAGATATAAATCTGCACACATACACATATATTATATACATATATACAAGCACACACACATATATGTGTGTGTATGTCTACACACACACTTCATGAAGTAGGTTGTACCTGATTGAAGCCTTGAAGGAAGGAAATAGAATCGCAGGAGGCAGAGATGTGAGAGGAGATTATTCTAGACCTGGAAGATCAGATGTTCAAATTCATGCAGGTAGGAAAAAGGTAATGAAAAATAGAGTAATGGAGAATATGCCAGACTGCAAGGAACATAGAGGGCAAGAAGAAGGAAGAATAGTATGTGACAAGGCTAAAGTGAAAAGTTGTGGCAAGATTATAGAGGGTCTTGAATGTCAAACAAAGGAATTTTTTTTCATTTGCTGAGCAATGAGGAGCCACTCAAGTTCTTTGAGTGGAGAACTGACATGGCTAGACCTATTCATGTGGAAAATTATTTTTGAAAGGATATAAAACATAGACATATATATAGGAGGAGATAGGAAGAATAATTACTAGTGGACTGCTACAATAGTCTGTGTGATAGGAAATATAGTGGGGACCAAAACTAGGAGATAAAAATTGGAGTAGAACGGAGAGAGTTGATGCCAAAGATATAAAGGTAGAGTAGACAGGATTTGGCCACTGATTGAACATAGTGGGGGGTGGGCAGGATGAGCAGAGGTGGTCACCGAGTTAACAGGGAACATGATGGATGTGATTCAGTAGAAAGAGAGAGGAGTAGGAATGTTTTATTAAGTTAGCTAAAGTGGATATATATATATATATGTATATATATATGCATATATATATACATATATATGTATATATACGCATGTGTATATATATACATACATACGTATGTGTATATATGTATACACATACATATATATACACATATGTGTGTGTGTATGTTTGTATAATGGCTTATAGAATCAAGTCCAAAGTGCTAATATATCTATACATCTTATACGCTACATCTGTACATCTTATATACTATACATCTTACACACTAATACACTATAATTTTAGATATTTTTATAATAATATACTAGATATTTTTATTGTCATTAAATAATATCTAAGACTTATGTAGAATAATGAAATTTATTTAGGTTTCTATTAATTAGAATATGACTGGAAATCTAGTAGTATTTAACCCTGGAGACTTGATTAATGAAACTCTAAGAGGCAACAATACAGAGGGTGGAGACCAGTTGTTAAGAAACAAATAAATGAAGCAGTATGGGCCTGCTCTGCTGGAGTACAAGGGAATGTTTATCTGACACTTCTTTGAACTGACACATAGTTCTATTCAGGAACTACTGATGAGGGAGGTACAGCATCTCAGTACTTTGAAAGTGGAAGAAAGAAATGAGAGATTTAGAAGAACACTCTTTTTCCCCAAAACCTCAACCATCAGATCCCATTTTGCCAGCCTTGGCCCTATTATTTATGGGTTCATTTGAATTGGAAGCAAGGTAACCTAACCTATTCCAGTAAATCAGGTTTCTCCTCTGCCCCCTCCACCCCCCAAAGGCAAACTATAGGAATGTAAAGTCAGAAACTGTCCCATGAAGACCTATTCCCAGACTTACCTAGCAGACCTAGGTGAGACATATTTCTAGGTATCAGGAGCAGTCCTAGGTGCATTTGGTAAGTTAGTCTACTGGACTGATTTGAACCTGATTATATCTCTATTAATTATTTTTTCAACTTCTTAAGTTGATTGGTCTCATGGACTCATCCTTCTGGTTTAACTATTTCTGGATAGTAATTTCCTGATGGTTACTGCTGAGAATGTACGGAATATCATGCATTATAAATTTTTCAGGATATTATTAATTTCAGAGGTTCGTTGATTACCACCAAAAGGTAATTTAAGATGTTTTAAATGCTGTCTCACAGGAAATTTTTTTTTCTCAGTGAACTAGTAGTATTTCCATTCACTGAGGAATTTTTACTTTTTGTGTGGCGGTCATATGAGGATATCAGGCAGTCAAACTCTGGAGGGCAGGAACTGTTTAATCTTTTTAATCTGTAGCAAGCAGCACAATGTTGTATATATGCACTTAATAAATACTTGCTGATTGATTGATTGCCTGATATATCGTAATTCTTGTTGCTCTGGATCACAAAATAAAAGCAAATCTCCTAACTCCTTTATTCATACATATGTGGAAGTGATCTTAGAAGCCATCTTATCCAATCCTCCTCATTTTTGACCTGACAGTGTAAGTAATTTTCTGAAGGTTAAAAAAAGTAGCACACAACTGCACTGGGATCTGATCTGAGGTCCCATGACACTCTCTCCTGCATGCTGAATCTTCCTTTTAAGAATTTGAAAACCATTCTTTTACTTATTACAGCTTCCTTGTCTTCCTTGTGTCTTTTGACTTCACTTAGAGGGAGCATTCAATTCATTTGTAATTTGACAAAGATCTCACATATAGAATAGCAAAGATAAATTAAACTTTATAGTCAGTCTAATTCTCATTCCCAGCTCCTTTTGCCCCACCCCACTGCTTTGTTATTTTTATTTTTTTTAACCATTCCACTGTTATCACTTTGGAAGAGGAAGGGAATAACAAAAGGAAGACTAAAGTTTTTATTTGTTTCATAGTTTGACATGGCCCAAAACATTAAGCAACTTGGTCAATGTGCTAGTGATTAGCTTCACCATAATTTCAAAGTTATTCCTCAGACAGAAGGTATTGTCTGCCTCTGGAGATATATTTAAAGACTTCCCTAATTGGTAGAAAATGCCAGAATTTCTGTTCAGCACAAATAGTTATTAAGCAGTCAGCTTACTTCTGAGCCAGGACAAAGCATGAGAGTTGAATTTTTGTGGATTTAACATATTTAATTTAATTAAAGCAATAATTTCTTCTAGCCAGTCATTGTTATTCCCTTTTCGAATCTGTAAGTTCTTTCTTTAAAGTTCGCGGTATAATGACATACCCTTATTTACTACCCTGTAGTCCTAGGGTAAGCCATCGCACCTCATCTACTTTAATTACTAGAGTAGCAAGATTCTTGGGAGGCAGAGCCAAGATGAGAGGGCAAAGGCAGGGACTCATCTGACCTTTCCCATATTCCTGTCCAAATAATTTTAAAAGAATGCCACAAATCTAATTCTGGAGTGGCAGAACCAACAAAAAATCAAGCTGAAACAATTTCCAGCCCAAGACAATTTAGATGATGTGCAAGAAAAGTCTGTCTCACTTGTGTGGTAGTTGGGCCTGGAGCACTGTGGAGTGCAGGATACTCCACAGCAAACCAACATCAGGTCCTGGGAGCTGCTGGATCAAGCGTCTCAGCTTTGGAAGCTCTCAGACCACAGACTGTAAAGGGGTCAGACAAATGGTCAGAAGGTGATTACAGGAGACCCTTTGCTTGCACAGGGGATAGGACTCTGTTACATTGCCTATGTTCAGGGTCACAATTCCAAGGTAAAGAGAAACACTAGCTCACTAGCATTTGCAGCATATGGGGAGTGGGACCCCGGTCATAATTCCAGAGCAACGTGCTTGTAGTCACTCAACCAGGGAGCCTCAGGTCCAAGAAAGAAAGGAATACAGACACTTGTGACCACAGGAGAACAGGAGCATGAATCATAATTCTAGGATCATAAGGAGCACTTGTGGTCCCGGGGGAGCAGAGGCTCTTTTTACAGATATGGAGAACTAGCTCTGAAAATAGCAGCATGATAAACCTGCATCTTGAGACAGCGCCCCTTCGTATATACCTAGGAGCAGTGTTTCTTCAACATATTTAGAAGTCAAGAAATGGACTGGAAAAATGAGCAAACAACAAAAACAGCCTGACCACAGACAGTTACTATGGTGACAGGGAAGATCAAAACACAAACCCAGAAGATAATGAAATCAAAGCAGCTGCATGCAAAGCCTCAAAGAAAAATGTGAATTTGTCACAGGCCAAATGAAAGAAAGAAGGAAGAGAAAGGAAGGAAGAGAAAAGAAGGAAAGAAGGAAGGAAG
>JAQQSZ010019855.1:0-10273 GCA_028646595.1 Phalanger gymnotis
TAAATAAATAAATAATGATTTTAAAAATGTATTCATCAATTAATCACCATCGATACTAATTTCTGCTTAATTAATATAGTTTGAGAGGGTAGAATTTCTCTTTCAAAGACCAGTGACATTTTTTTGTTTAGTCAGTCAATAAACACTTATTAAGTACCTACAATGTGCCAATCACTTCTGCTAAGGTCTAGAGGCATAAGGAAAGGCAAGACAGTTCCTACCCTCAAAGAGCTCAAAATCTAATGGGAAACACAACACGCAAAAAACACAAGAGGTCAGATGAAGCAGTACAAAGACACTCTCAAAGTCTCTCTGAAGAACTTTAGTATTAATTGTGAGACATGGCAGACCCAGGCACAGGACTGCTCCGTGTGGTGTGCACCATTAGCAAAGAAGAATGAAAGTAGCAGAAAGGAAACACGAGATGCACAAATCTAGAGAAATCTTCATCCCAAACGTTCAAAGGAACTATTTGCACCTGACCTTTGGTAGAGCCTTCCGAGCTGGTATTGGACTGACCAGCCACAGCTGAGCACACTTTACCTTGACCCCAAAAACATGATGCCATTGGTCCTCTTCTAATACAAAGGATGAACTACAATGTAGGATGAATAAATAAAAACCGACAGAGGGAAGCGCTAGAATTAAAAGGCATTTGGAAAGGAGTCCTGCAGAAGGTAGAATTTTAGCTGGGACTTGAAAGAAGCTAGGGACACCAGGAAGCAGAGATTAGGACAGAAAGCATTCCATGCCTGGGGAACAGCCAAAGAGAATGCTCAGAGCTATGAGATGGAATATCTTGTTCCCGGAACAGCAAGGAGGATTGGTGACATAAGATGTAGGAAGACTGGAAAGGTACAGAGAGGCTAAGTTATAAAGGATTTTGAATACCAAACAGAAGATTTAATATTTGATCCTAGAGGTTGAAGGGAATCACTGGAGTTTATTGGGGAGGGGGATGACATGGTCAAAAATATTAGGAAAGCCATTTTGATGTCTGAATAGAGGATGGATTGGAGGAGGGAGAGCCTTGCAGTAGGCAGACCAACCAACGAGCCATCAGAATAGTCCAGGTATGACGAGATGAAGGCCTGTCCCAGGGTGATGGCAGTGTCAGAAGAGAGAAAGGGATGCATTTGAGATAGATGTTAGAAAGGCATAATTTGCTGGCCAAGGCAATAGAATGGATTGGGCTGGATGATAAGAAGCAAAGTTAAACTGGGGCCAAAGCCACAAAAACAGAGAGTGCCATGGTCAGTTTCTATAAGCCTTACTCAAGTACAAAAGACAGTGGGAAAATTTCTAGAAACCACAATAGCAAAAAGCTATGAAAGTGACAAAAAAAAAACTATGTGCATGGAGTCCAGATTCCCTGTGTCTGCTTCCCATGCCACAATTTAAAGGTTTTCTTCTCCTTGAATGTCTTCAAGCAAAGAGTGAATGACCGTTGTTGGACATATTATAGTGGAGATTTCCTTTGGAGAAAGGTTAGACTAGATGGCTGCCAAGGTCCCTTCCAATGCGAAAATGCTGTGATTCTACGAAAGAGTTAGCTAAGCCCCTAGCTGAGAGAGGAAGAGCAAAGTTCAGGGTCTAGCCTGAGATAGTTCCTGAAACTGTTGAACAGGACAAGTGGGTTTACACAAAAATAATCTATTTTTATTATCACTGTCATCATCCTCAACCACTTATTTCGAATGTTAGAGACAGGAGTCATGTTTCAATTAATAGTTATAATAACTCATAGGTAGCCCTTAAAAATTTTAAAGCACTTCTCTTAAAACAATGTAGTGAGGTAGGTGGCACAAATATCATTACCCTCATTTTACAAGTGAGGAAACAGGAGACTTGGAGAAGGCATCTGACTCGCCTAGAACCACACAGGTAGTAAATAGCAAATCTGGACAATGAACCCTTAACTCTTTTTTTTTACAAAGGAGTCAGCTTTATTGGCTGTTTAGGGGTCAGTTCCTCTTCTTGCTTTTGCCAGTGACCTTGGCAGGGGCAATGACTGGGGCAGTTGCCTGATACAAAGTAGAAGAGATCTTGTTGATGTAGTAAAGACCAACAATGGAGACGATGAAGCAGGTGGTTACACAGACATGGTGGATGAGGCCAGAGGCAAAGAGAGCCAATAAGAGGCAGATGAGAATCTCAGGGAAGATCTTGGCCGGGAACCCTTTACCAAAGACCAGGTTCTCCAAATTGTTGAAGGCAGTGAGGGAGAAGATAAAGAGTGCTGAGCCCAGCAATCCTCCCTGGATAGTAAGCCACTCCGTGGAGGTGAGCTGCCGGCTGTACATCTGCATCCCTGCAAAAAGCAGCAGGGACAGGAGAGAGGAGAGGCCAAAGAAGTGCCTGTGCCCACCACCATGATGCTCCACGTGCCGGTCGGCTCAGCACCTCTGGCCCGGAGAAAGCAACCCTTAACTCTTTTAACAATACCATGTCACCAGAAGGAAAAGTCCAATTGTGAGAATCTATAATCTGTGATTTGCAGCCTCTAAGGCACAGGTTCATGACTTGGAGTCTGAAATTGAGGGTTTGTTGGGGGTTTTTTAACTTCGATAATTGTATTTTAATGTAATTGGTTTCCTTTGAAATCCTAAGTATTTTATTTCATGCACCAAAAAACATTATTGTGAGAAAGGGCCCTGGCTTCACCAGATTGCCAAAGTGGTCCGTGATACAAATGAGGTTAAGAATCCCTGCTTTAAAGTATTTAGAGGTATAGAGAGGAGGAGAGGGGGGAAAGACAGACCGAAAGAGAAGCAGAAAGACAAATGAGAGCAAGAGAGAAAGACAGAGAGAGAAATACATAGAGAATATATTTATTAAATGCTTGCCGTGTGCCAGACATTGTGCTAAGTTAAGAGAAGTCGATTTGGAGTCCACACATCTGCTATGAGTCCTGGCTTGCTTAATTTGCGACTGGGCAAGTCATTTAGAGCGCTATCTACCTCGTGAAGTCTTGAGAAAAGTATTCTGTAGATCCTAATAGCAATGTGAATTTTGTCAAACTATCTCAAAGTATGTCATGAAGTTCTTAAAGATAGACCAAGTCAAAATTAATATTGACTCATTCTAATTTCTAAAATAAATAAACATCAGGTGGGACTTTTCTTTTGGGGACACAAGGAAGGCTTTCCAAAGTCAAACCAACACCAGTATAGTAAACTCCACAAAAATTAGGAATCTCTGCTCTAAAATGGAGTTACTCTTTTTATAGAAGCTTGGTATGGATGGGTAAACACCCCTCCCTGGACATCTACAGTCAACCATTTTAAAAAAGAGAAAAAAAGCATTCCCAAGGATTATTTGTGGAATAATAAAGAGAGAACTTCATTACGAGTTCCAGGGAAAATGCTGAGCACTGATTAAGTATGTTGAGTATTCACTATTCAGGAAAGCAATCATTTACAATCTACTTTTAGAAAATGTTATGAAACAAAATTTCTTTGACATGTTCCATTTCAGGTGTGCAGTTTTGTGCTGAAAATCATATTAATTAAAGTATTAATCCCAGACTTTAAAATGATCTTGACTTGGAAAAAGTAGAATGCTTTATGGCTTTGGAAAGTTTATATATCTTTAATTTATGCATTGATTTTCTTCCAAATGTCATAAATGCTTCTCCCCTCTCTGTTCTCCTCTGGCAGCATCTCTCTGTAGCCCAGTCCTGAGTCTGCATGATAAGAGTAATGACTTTCTAAAGGCTGTTCACCCTGCCTGCGTTTTCTGTACATTGTCATTATTACTCAGGCCCCAAGATTATGCCCAAAATAAATCCCACTCCCATTCCCATTGGCTCGTACTCCAATCCCCCAAACCAAATTAATCAGGTACAGAATTGCCAAATTATTTGCCTCTTCTAATTTTAATTTATTCTTTGAGGCCTCCTCTGTAGCACATGGGAACCACTGATAATGGGTTATAAAAATCATAAATTTAATTGTTTAAGGCCAGGAAGTTTCTATTTGAGTTTAACTAAAGAAGTCCTTCATTTTAAAAAATTTATTTATTTTTTGGATGGAGGAGGTATAGAAAATAGGTAATAGAAAAAAATAGACCAAGTTTTCATCCCAGAAAATTCTGTATGAGAGGACACCCACACTTTAAGAGGGTAAAATTTGGCTCAATATTCTGTACTTATCTAGAGACTTTCATCCTGAAATCTAAAAGCAATTTACCTATATTAATTAAGTTTCACAGCAGCACTGTAATATCTTTTGAATATATTTAAAGGGCTAAGGAAAGTTGTGTGCCAAGACCTCTCATGTGGCCACCTATATGAAATCATCTTTCATCTTGAACCTTTTCCAAATTAAAGTACATTTCACAGAGTCATAAACCCCCAAAACAAAAATCAGCAATTGGTGGGTCTATAGTACATTGTTAGTTGGTTTATTACATTGGAATGTCTATGAGTATATGCTACAATTATTTTAGGGTAGACACTAGCCCAGTTCCAAGCTTTTTAGGAGGAATAAAGGACTGTGTTGAAATCTTTATTTCTGACCATTTGCTTGACAAACAGCTGTTCTGGTAGTGAGAATGAGATCTCGTTAAGTTAGATCACTTTCAGGCAGGAAGACCCCACTCTCAAACAGTAATGAATGATTGAATATATAGTCCCTACCCTGAAACCTGAGCAAATTGTGTGTTTAGACGGGATGCTTTGAAGCATATTGAAGAGTTAGTGTCAGTCTGTTTCCTGTGATTCATATGCGATCAGACTTTCCTTCTCTCTAGCTAACCATGTTTCTGACAGTCTAGAGAGTCAATATAGATTCCATAACAATATCACCTATGACTACTACCTCATATAAGACTAAGATTTTTATGGGACATCAAAAGCATACTTCTCACCTGCAAAAGTAGTTAACAATCAGAGATTTCAATTCCACAAATAAAATCAGCAGTCAAATGAGATTATCTTTGTTTACATTGCATACTCTCTTAATACTCCGATTTTAGGTGACATGTGGGACCATTTTGTATGTGGACTTCATGGGGCAGCCTTACAGTAGCACCTTACAACTGAACTAATTTTTACATTTATAAAGTCCAAGAAAAGGCAAGGACCTAATCAGTGAGAAGAAGCGTTGTTTCTTCTTTGATAATTGATGGAAGCACAATTTGATCAGATCCCAAAGCATATGTGTTTTATCATTCTGTGTAATTCTTGTCTCTGTCTTATCTTGTGTGTGTATGTGTGTGTATATGTCCTTTCATCAAAGGTTTATTTACTTACTGAACTGGAAGAATTTCTCTAATTCATTTAATATTTAATTACCAATCCAATGAACATTTATTAAATGTTTACTATGTGTAAGGCACTGTGCTAGGTGCTGCTAGAAATATGTAAACCAAACATTCACAGAGGTTAGGTTCTACTGGGGACATTCAACATGTACACAGATAAGTAAATATCCCCAAGGTAGAGAATGCAACTATTATTATCTCAATTTTACAAACGACAAGACTGAGAGCAAGATACTTGCTCAAGGTCCCACAGCCAGCTTTTATGTGACAGAATTCACGCTTGAATCAATGTCTTCTGACTTCAAGCTGAATGTTCTTTCCAACATATCAGACTAAGAGGGAGAAAGAATTTTTTTTTAAATGGAGAGAGAAGGAAAAATAGCAACAGTTGGGAAAAAAACCCACAGGGATCATACTTCCAGATGAGATATTTTTTTATTTGAAGATATTGCTTTCTTTTTTGAATTATTTTTAAATGGCTATATTTCTACTTTACAAGTAACACCTCATTTTGTGCTTGAGAGGAAGAATTCTGCCTATGAATGCAACATATGATGGAAGTCACATCCACTTTTTATTTTTAAAGTACGAAATGAGTTTAAAACCTATTTTAAATGAGTTATCACTTGACGATTGGGATGAATATGTATGGATTCAATCAGAGCTTCCTAGAACTGAGAGAGTACCATCATATCACACGCAGACTGTTATGCAACTGTACTTTGAATTTTTTCATTACTGTCCTTTTGCATTTTATAGCCTATCCCAATGGGACTGTGCTATGCACTAAGTAAGTACTTAATTTGGGGCAGTGGAATATGAACCAGACAACCTAAGATCAACTTAAGCCCTGACATTAATTTACTGTGTAACCTTTGAAAACTTGCCTAGCCTCTCTGGCTTCTCTTTCTTCATCTCTAAAATGAGTGTAATAGATTAAATGACCTCTAAGATCCCTTCCAACTGACCATTTTTATATACCATAGCTGCCTAACAGCAGAGGAAGTCTCACTTTTACCCCCAACACCTAGCAAATAATAGGTTATTAATAACTTCTTGATTTGTCTGCTGGACAAACTGACTTGACATTTATCCTCCAAATTTTTTAAATTGACATTTCTCAAAAAAAAATGGGGAAACTAGATGCCACTCTGGATAGAGTGGAGTCAGGAGGATCTGAGTTCAAATATGACCTCAGACACTTGACACTTCCCAGCTATATGACCCTGGGCAAGTCACTTAACCTCGATTGCCTAACCAAAAACAATAAAGCAGTGTTTCTTCTCGAAAAAACATGGTCCTTGGGGTGGGGGGTGGCGCAGGGTAATAAAAGAAAAAAAGAGGAAAAAAAAGAAATTTACATGATAACTGTTGAATATTTGGAGGGAATAGCAAGCTGTACATGGTAGATTTGCAGTTTCATGTGCAATTATCTTTTTTATTGTACTGTTACGGAAGTGCTTGTTTTGTTCCATGAACTGATAATAAAATAAATTTTTTAAAAAAGAAAAGAAAAAGCATGGCAATCTGGCACAATTAAGAGAAGACTAGCTTGAGAGTCAGAAGACCTGGGTTCAAATCCTGTTACCCACACATACTACCTGGATGACCTGGGAGAAGTCACAACATCCCTGACCTTCAGTGTCCTCAATTGTAAAACACAGAAGTTGGAGTAGATGATCTCTGAGTTTTCTCACTCTAGATCTACAGTCCTGCCAAAAACCTGTTTAAACAAAGTTTTCTTTGTGTTCGATATTACCTTTCTATACAAAATTTTAGATCTTAAATGAAAACCAAAGCCTTCTCCAAGGGGACATTGGCGGGTTTTTGGCTTTATAACCAAACAGACTCAGATTTAGAGAATTTTAGGGCAAGAAGGGACCTAGAGATTATCTAATTCGACATCTTCGCTTGACGTATAAGAAGAGAGAGGCCCAAAGAGGTCGTTAGTCCTCAAAGGTCACACAGCAAGTTAGAGGCAGAAAGAGGAGTAGAATCCAGATCTTGAAACTCCTCCATCATTGCTTGATCCACTGTACAACAGACTTGTTATTCACAAGAGCCATTTTAGCTTCTTTACCATTTAGCCTCCTGCCTCCCAAACATTGCCCATTTTATTCTCCTTTCCTTCTTGAGGTCTAGGAGAGCCTTTTTTCATCAAATACACATCCTAAATGTTTTGGCCATTGGGATTCAGTAAAGAAAAAATACCAGCTGCTATATTCCTCCCTTTCTGGCTGTTTGCCTATTTCCTATATTGCTTCTTGATTCTTCCAATAAACTAATACTCCAGAGGCATTTAACAATTAAAATAGGGGCTGGGAGGCACTCTACTGGATCATGTACGCTGTGTATAAAAATCCAGCCATTCTTTTTCATACTCTCCATATTCCTAAAATTTCCCAGCTAGAAATGGGAAGTGTCACATAATTTAATACGTGCAAGATTCCTACCTGCTCAGAAACAATACAAAAGCAAATTTGTGTGAGAAATTTTCCCAATTTAGGTCAAGACCACAAGACGACCCAACAATTTCAAGTTCATATTTTATTCCTTTGGTTTATCAAACATCTTTGAGGGAAATCACAGCCATTCATGCTCATCCATAGTAGGTCAGAGCAGGGACAACTAGGTAGAACAGCGAGTAGAGCACCAGCCCTAGAGTCAGGACTACTTGAGTTCAAATCCGGCCTCAGACACTTGACACACTTACTAGCTGTGTGACCTTGGGCAAATCACTTAACCCCAATTGCCCTGCCTTCCCACCTCCAAAAAAAAAAAAACATAGTAGGTCAAGATTAGGTCATGTGGCTTCAGTCAAGGGATTGACTGTTTGTTAAGGTTCTCTGCCACTCAAAAAAAAAGATTTGATTTAGCTTACCTTTGACTTATATTTATAAAATGTTTCATGACAGAACACTTTTGCATTCATTGTCTCACTTGATCCTTATTACTCCCATTTTACAAATGGGGAAATTGAGGCACAGATAAGGTAAGAGACTTGCACATGATTATAGTTCTTCTAAGGACTAAAAGAACTGGTCCTAAACCCAGTTTCATGCTTCAGCGGTCCAAAGGTATAGGTCTAAGGAGTGAGACCAACTGGCAGCAAAGGAAGACTTTTCACCAAAGATAACCACCACCAAGAGAATGGGACTAGTCTAGACCATTTTACCAGAAGTCATAGACTAGGAGTTTGGCAATAATGTAAGTAAATTGGCCTAGGGGCACACAGCTAAAAAGTGTCAGGTCTGGTTATCAAACCCAGATGCCTCAATTCCACATCCCGCTCTCCCTCCACAATACCAGGAAGGCTAAAAATAAAATTTGTTGATAGATCTATATCCTTATCATTCTTTCAACTATATTTTCTATATTTGCAACATAAAAGCTGGCTCAACAAACATGATCTGCTTCTTGCTTCTGAGAAATACTCTATTCTTCTATTTCTTTAAAATCACTTCATTTTGTGGCTATATGATGCAAAATGATGTTTTCCTCTGCTTAATGAACTGTTTTTTTCTTTGTATATATTTTATTTAATATTTTAGTTTTCAACATTGATTTCCACAGGATTTTGAGTTACAAATTTTCTCTTCATTTCTACCCTCCCACCCATTCCAAGAGGGCATATATTCTGATTGCCTCGTTCCCCAGTCAGCCATCCCTTCTGTCACCCCACTCTCCCCAACTCATCCCCTTTCCCTTTACTTTCTTGTAGGGCAGAATAGATTTCTATGCCCCATTCCTTATATATCTTGTTTCCCAGCTGCATGTAAAAATTTTTTTTTAATTTTTTTAAGCATCTGCTCTCAAAACTTTGAGTTCCAAATTCTCTCCCCTCTTCCCTCCCCACCCACCCTCCCTAGGAAGACAAGCAATTCAATGTAGATCACACATGTATCATTATGAAAAACACTTCTACAATGCTCATGTTGTGAAAGGCTAACTATATTTCCTTCCATTCTATTCTGTCCCCCTTTATTCAATTTTCTCCCTTGACCCTGTCCCTTTTCAAATGTGTTTCCTTTTGATTACCTCCTCCCCCATCTGCCCTCCCTTCTATCCTTCCCCCTTTTTTATCCCCTTCCCCCTCCCCTTTCCTGTGGAGTAAGATACCCAATTGAGTGTGTATGTTATTCCCTCCTCAAGTTGAATCGGATGAAAGTGAGATTCGCTCATTTCCCCTCACCTGCCCCCTCTTCCTTTGCAGCAGAACTGCTTTTCTTGCCTCTTTTATGTGAGATAATTTACCCCATTCTATTCCTCTCTCTCAATATATTCCTCTCTCACCCCTTAAATTTATTTCGTTTTTTTTAGATATCATCCCTTCATATTCGACTCATCCTGTGCTCTCTGTCTATATACACTTCAACTCCCCTAATACTAAGAAAGGTCTCCTGAATTAGACACATCATCTTTCCATGTAGGAATGTAAACATAACAGTTCCCATATGAATTCTCTTTCTTGTTTACCCTTTTATGGTTCTCTTGATTCTTGTGTTTGAAAGTCAAATTTTCTATTCAGCTCTGGTCTTTTCATTGAGAAAACTTGAAAGTCCTCTATTTTATTGAAAATCCATACTTCACATTGGAACACTATACTCAGTTTTGCTGGGTAGGTGATTCTTGGTTTTAATCCTAGCTCTATTGACCTCTGGAATATCATATTCCAAGCCCTTCAATCCCTTAATGCAGAAGCTTCTAGATATTGCATTATTCTGATTGTGTTTCCACAATACTCAAATCGTTTCTTTCTGGATGCTTGCAGTATTTTCTCCTTGACCTGGAAACTCTGGAATTTGGTGACAATATTCCTAGGAGTTTTCTTTTGGGGATGTTTTTCAGGAGCTGATCTGTGGATTCTTTCAATTTCTGTTTTGCCCTGTGGCTCTAGAATATCAAGGCAGTTTTCCTTGATAATTTCTTGAAAGATGATATCTAGGCTCCTTTTTTGATCATGGCTTTCAGGTAGTCCAATAATTTTGAAATTATCTCTCCTGGATCT
>JAQQSZ010019856.1:0-10273 GCA_028646595.1 Phalanger gymnotis
AGTTCCAGCCCGGTGTGTCCTTGGGATGGGGAGGTGACCCTGGAAGCTTGAAGACTATGCTAGCAGAGCAGCACTTCTGACACATTTTACCATGCTGAAAGGGCACAGAATCAGAAATAGACCGTGATTTATAGTTGAGGACTGGCCTACATATAGAGGATCTTATCTCTAGTTGACTGGACTTAGTCACTAATCTCTGGCCATGGTGACCCATGATATAAATGAAAACCAAAATGTCCTTTCATCCTAGGCGGCCTCCTACTGCTTCTGCAGTAATTGTGGCAGAGAGATGGAAAAGGGCTCACACTTTTCATATACCACCTATGAACAGTAAGACAGGAGCAAGTGCCTAGCAAGTTCTAGGCATTGAATACATCCTAGGCAGCTAGGTAAGGCAGTGAGGGGATGGCTGGCCTTGGAGTCTGGAAGGCCACATCTGGCTTCAGACACAAACTATGTTGGAGGCCCTGGGCAAGTCACTTATGTTCTCAGTCTGTTTCCTCCTTTGTAAAATGGGGATAATAACTGCTTTAAAAACCTGCCTTCCAGGGTCATTGTGAGGATTAAATGGGATGAGTACATGCAGTACTTTGCAAACTTTAAAGCACCATATGTTAGTTACTACTGTTGTTACTATTACTATTAATATTATTGATGTTGGTCATATAAATGGGAGGTGTTGTCAGGCCATGAAAAGACCAGTAAACTGAGAGTTACAAACCCAAGATCAAAAATGCCTCTGCCACTTTCAACCTGTGCGACTTGGGAAAGCCTCAGTTTCTTCATCTGTAAAATTGAAGAGGTTGAACTAGATATCCTCAAAAGCAGCCTTTCCCCCGCCCCAGCTCTGGATTCAGGATTTTACCATCTTAAGGGGAGACATACTCTTGGAAAAACTGAACCAAAATCATCGTGACTTTCTTTCTACATGGGAAATCACAATACAAAAGGAAGCTTCAGCCAAATGAAAAGATGAGTCACAACTTCTCCTTGGAAAGGCAAATAAAGGCATTTGTTAAACTGCTTTTTATCATGTGTTCCAAGACAGCAAGAAATATCATTTCATGGGAGACTTGGTCAAATCACATCATACTGTCTATGATAAGCGTTAGCTAGAAGACTAACATAAACTTGTCAGCAACGTGTGTGCTGACATCTGTGACAGAAGATGAGGAAATATAGAACATCTGTAAGGAACTAGGTAAGGGCAATTAGGTGACACAGTGGCTAAAGAACCAGGCCTAAAATAAGGAAGAGTTGTCTTCCTGAGCTCAAATCTGGTCTCAGCTACCTTAACCGTGTTTGCCTCAGTTTCTTCATCTGTAAAATGACCTGTAGAAGGAAATGGCAAATCACTTCAATATCTCTGCCAAGAAAGCCCCAATTCAGGTCACAGAGTATTGGACATGACTAAAGAATGACTGGAAAACAAAGATGCTCCAAGTTAAACCAACACTTATTTATTTATTATTTATTAATGTGGTCTTGATGCAAATCTTGGCACAGGAGACAATGGCAAATAGGTATGTGTGTATGTACATATGTGTGTTGGAAAACATCTTCAGGATATAAGAAAAGTCTAAATGCTTCTCAACTATAAAGTCTCCTACTTCTGTATCATGAATACTTTCTTCAAGATGAGATATGAGAGGTGATCAGCATGACAAACACAATATAACAAAAAGTGAAAATGATTATGTTTGAGAAATGATAAAGTTGGCTAGAATCTCAGTTATTTCTGAAACTGCTGTCAATTTGTAGTCATCCCATTCCTTTCAAGAGCGAAGATTAAAATCAAGGCCAGATTAAAATAAAAAAAAAATTTGAAGATGTGATATACAATTGAGTCATCTCTAACCTGACTAATTTAATTTAGTGACTTTAGAAAGTCATCACAAACTATCACTGTTTCCTAAGGAAAGTTAACCAAAGTAAAATTCTCTTGCCAAATAGAAGATCAAAAGAACCCAGAAGTCATTTTAGATGGTAAATATTTGATCTCCTTTAAAAGGAAAGAGATGTCAGCCAAGGAAAATGCTGATTGAGGCTATAAATCCATTTGTATGACTCACATGGGACTCCTCTTCTTGTATGTGGCTCCACCAAAGTGTGGGTCCAACATTCTGTGGGTCATCACCACATGAAAACTATTGCCCATACATCCCCACTGATGTGTTTGTTTTTTCTAGCCTGCCATGGGTGCATTAGTTCAAAGAAAAGAGTAAGTAAAGTGACAAGAAAAGATTCCCCTACTGCCTAATGGGTACACTGGTGAGTGCCCACACTACTAGTAGGAAAGGGCTGACAAAGAATATATGGACTCAGTAGCATGAATAGAAGGTGTACATGTTGGGAATACCTGTGATCAAGGAGTAAGGGTTGAGATACACATGCAAGAGAAACTCAGGCCTCCAAAGTTGGAAGGCTGCTGATGTTCTCTGTTGATATCCTCATGTGGCTCTCTGTTGTTCTGCCCTGGACACTCTATTGAATGCACCATATCTATTTGCCAATGGCCGTAGCTGGGTACAACACCAATGCTAGATGTTGCTATGGAAGAAACTTCTAAGCATTTCTACTGGGCATGTGTGTGCTCTGCTATCAACTTATGCTAGCTTTTCAGGGACCCATTGGCCATCCTGGCTCCCATCTACTCGGGTGTAGTGACCTAAAAGCCTCTACCTGATAAGGACAAACTGACATCTCTTTAGTGATAGCCAAAGGCTATCCCAACATAATCAACTAGGGGGCACCAGAACAAAATCTGGACAGTATCTAGATCCAGACTAAAATAAAGCATTTTCCTTTAACTTCTTGTGTTAACTTAGACTTAAAGTTAGAGATCTGAAATAGTTTCCATTTTCACATGCAAAGAATTAAAGCAAACTGAAAGAGGCAATATCTTTATCCTCCATCCTCCAGCTCCCATTTTGCCATATTATGTAAATTTGGCTGCAATAAAAAACCTCTGGATATGAAGCTTTATTTTCACAGGCAAAAAATGTCATTGTGACCATGCCTGTAAAATCTTAGAATGACTAATAAAGATTCTGAGCAGGATCATTTCACAAAATAGTCTAAGGCTGTGGCAGATGAAACAAATTTACAAGAGCCTTGTCAAGAAAGCCAATTAAGACAGATCATTGTAACAGCATTTACAGGTGAACCTGAAAGAAGGACAATAAACAGAAAAGAAGTGGAAAATACCTGTGAAGCTATCCTTAAAAAACTTCTTTTCCCCTCAATGAAGATGGAGCCACCATGTTTGGACCATCAGATCACAGTCCCCCATGTGTTATGTGAGAAAGTAGGAATGATGCTAGAGAACAGAAATATGGAAAGAATGTGTATCTAGGAGTTCCGTTCTGGAAAAGACACAATGTTATCAACAATGAGGGAATTGAGTCTCGGGAAATTTGAAATAAGAGAATATACTGAAAGGTTGGGCGTGGGTGGAAGGAATTTTAAATCTCACTATTTTTTAAGCAATTGAGATAATGCCACTAACCACAGACTCATTATGCTTTCACATCTATAAAAAATATTTATGAGAAAATATAAAATATGCACAGATATCAATTGAATTCTTGATGAAACTATGAGGAGAAAACAGGAAGGCTTTTAGGATATTACACTGTAGTAGATGATGTCTGTATAGTCAAGAAATCAGCAACTATTTATTAGATGCTTTCTGTGTGCTAGGCACTATACAAGTGTGGGGCACAAAAAGAAACGCATTAACAGTTCTTACCTTCAAGGAACACACAATTTAATGGAAGAGACAATATGCAAATAAGTATGTACAGACAAGATATAGATAGGAGACATTGAAGATAATCTCCAAGGAATTGAGAGGACAATAGGAAATACTTATTGCAGAAGGCGGGATTTTCACTGAGATTTCATAGAAGCCAGGAGATGCATACGAGAAGGAAGAGAATTCCAGGTATGGAGCATAGCCACTGAAAATTGAGAGGTATAGAGAATATAAGATATTCTTTTTTTATTTAATATATTTAGTTTTCAGCATTGATTTTCACAAGAGTTTGAATTACAAATTTTCTCCCCATTTCTACCCTCCCCCACACTCCAAGATGGCATGTACTCTGGTTGCCCTCGTCCCCAGTCAGTCCTCCTTTCTGTCACCTCACTCTCCTGCCATCCCCTTTTCCCTTCCATTCTTGTAGGGCAAGATAAATTTCTACGCCCCATTGCCTGTGTATCTTATTTTCTAGTTGCATGCAAAAACTTTTTTTTTTGTTTTTGAACATCTGTTTTTAAAACTTTGAGTTCTAAATTCTCTCCCCACTTCCCTTCCCACCCAACTTCCCTAAGAAGTCAAGCAATTCAACATGGGCCACATGCACATCATTATGTATAACCCTCCCACAATACTCATGTTGTGAAAGACTAACTATATTTTGCTCCTTCCTAACCTATCCCTCTTTATTAATTTTTCTCCCTTGACCCTGTCCCTTTTCGAAAGTGTTTATTTTTGAGTACCTCCAAGCCCATCTGCCCTCCCTTCTATCATCCCCCTTTTTTTTTAATCTTCTTCCTCCTTCTTTCCTGTGGGGTAAGATACCCAATTGAGTATACATGGTATTCTCTCCTCAGGTCAAATCTGATGAGAGCAAGATTCACCCATTCCACCTCACCTGCCCTCTCCCCCTTCCTACATAACTGCTTTTTCTTGCCACTTTTATGAGACATAATTTGCCCCATTCTATCTCTCCCTATCTACCTCTCTCAATATATTCATCTCTCATCCCTTAATTTGATTTTATTTCTTTTAGATATCTTCCCTTCATCTTCAACTACCCTGTGCCCTCTCTCTCTCTCTCTCTTTCTCTCTCTCTCTCTCTGCATATATATATGTACATATATATATATATACATACATACTCACACACACACACACATGCATATTCCAGGCTGTACTGGGCTAGTGTCCTGCTTCCCTCCCCTCTTTTGTGGGTTCTGTAGTTCTTCTCTGTTGTCTTTGGTGTTTGTGAGTTGAGAAGTCTGGCAACTGCCACAGCTCACTGATTCAGGGCGCTAGGGCATGCTCTGCCCGGCTCCTGGTCTGGTTGGTCCGCTCTGCCCATGCTGGGCTCTGCTCAGCTCCCCTCTGCTCCACTCCCAGCTCTGTGCGGGATAGACCTTACCCAGAGACCATCCAGGCTGTCCTGGGCTGCAGCCCTGCTCGCCTCTGCTATTTCGTGGGTTCTGCAGTTCTAGAACTGGTTCAGAGCCATTTTTTGTAGGTTTTTGGAGGGACTTGGTGGGGAGCTCACGCTAGTCTCTGCTTTCCAGCCACCATCTTGGCTCTGTGCCCCGCCCCCATGCAAGATATTCTTATGATTATTCGTTCTTGACTTTAAAAATCATGTGATTTGGTCAATCAAAATGATAATCGTGAAGTTCCTCCTCAAACAAGGTATCTTCCATCCATGTGTCAAAGTCATACCACATTTCTTAAAAGATATAATAAGAGATGACTTTATTCTGACTATTAATACAAAGGGCATCTAGGTGGCACAGCAGATAGAGCACTGGGCCTGGAGTCAGGAAGCCTCATCTTCTGACATTCGAATGGGGTCTCAGACCCTTAGTAGCTATGTGACCCTGGGCAAGTCATTGAACCCTATTTGCCTCACTTTCCTCTGAAAAGTGAGCTGGAGGAGGAAATGACAAACCACCCCAGTATCTTTGCTAAGAAAATCCCAAATGGGGGCATAAAGAGTTGTATATGACTGAAAATGACTCAACAATGACAATAACAACACATAGTCAAGGAGACGGACATTCACTATACATGTTTATCAGTAGAAGCAGAAATGTTTAGCAGAGTTCAAATGAGAGGGATTCCCTGTAAAGTAGGAGGTCCTCCCACTGTTTGCGTTTGTAGAAAATATTGCTCTGATTATATCAAGTCCAAGAAGCTGGTGGAGAATCTTAAATGTGCCCCCCAATCACTCAGAAGAGTTTGGTCTAAATATCCAATTAACCAGTTGATCAGAGTTATTAAATGCTTTTTCTGTGCCAGGCATTGTGCAAGGTGCTATGGTTACAAGTTTAAAGAATGAAATAATCCCTACTCACAAGGAGTTCCCATTCTAGAGACAAGAAACACATATATAAGTAGAGATTGTGTGAATGCAAAATGAATACAAATATATATATGAATGTACATCATGAATGAAAAATGCACATTAGTAAATGTATAAATATGAATAGATAATGTACAAATATAAATGACTAAAAAAATTAATAAATCCAAATATATGCGGTTAAATTTAAGGTATTTTGCGAGTGAGTACACAGAAAGCTGGGGGACCAGGGAACGCTCCAAGCAAAAGATGGTGCTTAAGCTGTGTCTTGAATAAAGAGAGAGATTCCCTAAGGAGGAGCTAAAGACCATATGGAACAAGCAATGCAAATACACAGAGGTGGAAGATAAACATAATGAGAGAGAAAAAGAGAGAAGGCCTGTTTGGTTGGATCATAGAGTACAGGATGCAAGAGAGAAAGCCATTAGTCCAATGAAACTAGAAAGAGAAGTGGCAAGGTTTTGTAGTTTTTTTAAACCTAACCAGAGGGGTCTATATTTTATTCTAGAAGCAAGAAAAAAATCACTGGAGGTTGCTGAGTGGAGGAGTCATGTGGTCAAATCTGTGACTAAGGCAGAAGATGGCATCAGTCTCTAGGCTGGACTGGATTCAAGAGAGACTTGAGGTAGGGAGATGAATTAGGAGGCTATTGCAATCAGTAGCAAGGGCCTGCATTAAGTTGATGGCAATGTTAGTGGAGGGGAGTTGGATGTGAGATACAGTGTCAATATAAGATTTTGGTTATGTGAGGGGAGAGAAAAGGAAGAGTTGAGGATGACATTGAGGTTATGAACCTGGGGTACAAGAAGAATTATGGTGCCTCTGACAGTAATAGGAAATTTTGGAAGAAAGAAAGGTTTGAGGACAAAGATAAAGAGTTCAATTTGGGCCATATTAAGTTTGAGATGTCTCCAGGACATCTAGTTTGAAATGCCAGCTTAGTCAAGATGATGGTTAAATCCAAGAGAGCTGAGTATATTGAGAGAGAGTATAAAGGGAGAAAAGAGATTGGAAAATATTTACAATTAGGGGCATGCTATGGATCGTGACCCAACAAAGAAGACTGAGAAAGAGCACTAAGACAAGAATAAGGAGAGAGGAAAACATATCTCGAAGAAGGTAGTCAACAATGTCGAATGTAAGTAATACATAGGTCAAGAAGGATGAGAGCTGAGAAATGACTATATAATTTAGCAACTGAGAGATCATTTGCAACTTTGGAGAGATTTCAGTTGAATGATGAGATCACGACCCAGATTTCATTGGGTTGAGGAGAGATAGTAGAGAAAGGAGAGGTATCAAGAACGGACAGCTTTCTTGAGGAGTTCGGTTAAAAAGCAGAGGAGAGATATGGGCTGATAGTTTGAGGGAATGGGAGGCAGTAGAAAAGGTTTGGGATTTTAATATCTGGGAATGCTTGAAGACAGTAGGAGAAGAGCCAGTAGATAGGAAGAGGATCAAGGTATGAGGGAAAAGTGGGATGGGAAATGATTGAGGATGAAATTTTCTGGAGAAGATGATAATGATATTAGCTAGTAATGAATTAGCTAGTAATGATGCTTCAAGTGTTATATCTAGTATGATATAATATTAATTAAGTTGGGACATTTTTACTGTTCTAGAATGCTAAATTAAGTGTCTTTGATTGAGCCTTACTGGGTACAAAGCCCCAGGCCCCAAACCCCTAATTACTAGGTGCTAAGCTGATGTGGGTGTGAAGCCCCCAGGGCCCTAAGGGGAGTTGCTGAGGCCAGAGCCAATAGCAGTTCTGAGTTCTGGTCACTCAGACCACTTTTGATGACGTCTGAAGACTGTATAAAAAGAGAGAACAGAGCTGCTTACTTGAGCCTCTCGCTCCTAGAGGAGTGTTGTTATGGAGACTCTGAGCAGCAGCCTCACAGCTTGCCAACCCAGATGTTGATGCTTTTTGGTAACTATGAATTGTGATTTGGTCTGTTTGTAATATATGTTTGTAATTCATATTTGCTGTGAACTTCAGGTTGCTGGATTTTCCTCCTCAACTAAGTGAATTTATATGTATATTTTGGATTAAAGTAAGATTGTTAACCCCTTAACATTGCTTTCCTTAGTATAGCAGATCAAAAGAACCCATGCTGGCAGTGTTCTTGTTTTTGGGCTTATGTTAGTCTTTCACCCCCACAGCAGCTGCTAGCTGAATTGTTGCAACATTTGGTATTACATTTAATCCTCACAATAACACTGTATGGTAAGCAATATTATTATCCCCAATCTAGAACCCGTGGCTGAGAGACAGTAAGAGACTTGCCCAGGATCACTCAGTAAACATCCGAGGCAGGATTTACACTGAGATCCTAGTGACTCTGCCCAGTTCAATACTCTATTCTCTGAGCCACATAGCTGGGATGGGATCTTGTGCACATGTATAGGGGTTGGCCTTGGCCATAAGGGAGGTTAAGTCTTCGTCAGAAACTGAACAAAAAAATGAGACATCAAGAGGTTATGTCAAGGAATTTAGAGAGAAAGAGAATGAATAAAGGGATTGGCCTCAATTTTATCAGTAAATTAAGAAGCAAGGTCCACAGTTTGGGGGGCAGGGCATAGTTGAGAGGGAGGCAGGGAACCTCTGGAAGAGGTTTGGAATGCTTTCTGTGGGGAGTGAGGCAGTGAATCAGTTCAGAGTGGATAAAGGTCTGCCTTGATGAAGTAAGTGTCTGGTTGAGTTAGACAACAGTATCTTGTTAGGTACCTAAGTCAGCAGGTTTATGAGATTTGTTCCAAACGTCTTTAGTAGCTCTTGAGTAGAACAGAGTAGGGGGATGCTGGGAGTTATCCAGGCCTGAAGTCTGGCAAGACATGAGTGGCATTAGGACAAGGAGGCAAGGGATTTGAAAGCTAAGAGCAGTGTAAGGTTGAAATGGCTAACTATTGGCTTGAGATTGAAGAGGGAGGAAATTGAAGGCACTGAAGGCCTAATAAATTACTGTGGAGTAGAGGGGTTAGAGGTCTCAGTGAGGGTGATGGGTGGGTTTAGGAGGTGTGAAGCAGAGGGAGATGTGGCATAAGAAGTGGCTATGGTGAGATGGATAAGTGAATACCAGAGTGTCTAATTAGTCAAGGAAAATTGTTGGGGGAATAACGAGAACTAGCGTGTGACCATCCCAAAATATAGCTGAGATTAAGTAAAGGAGCATGTCATGAGATCTAAGGAGGTTGAGGGATTGGAACATTATGGAATTTAAGTGAATATTTGCTATTAAAGTCCTCTAAAAGGTGGGAAAGCAGGTTGTGAGCCACATGATTATTTCTTTAGGAAAGAATGAAGATGCTGGTTGTTTAGACTTCATTTTGCAGCTGAATAAACATTTCATGGAGTGGGTCAATCAGTGGCTATGTCTTGGACAATCAGTAGAAATGAACAATAGACCCGGCCCAGGCTTGTACAGGGATTGGAGAGCAGGACTGATCGCCTCTGAGGAATCACAAGATTGTTTTAATGCCCCCCTAGCTTTTTCCAGAAACAAATTTCCCATCAACATTCTTTAACATCAAGATTCTTCTCTTAGCACTGCATAACTATGAGTCGTGGAACACCAGCCTCTGAAGAAATCAAATTGAGGACAAAGGGGAGGGGGTATACATAGTAGGCATGAGAGGGCTGCAAAATAATACAACTGAGTAAAGATACCACTACTAGACCTACACCCCAAGGAAATCAAAGAAGGGTGAAAGGGACCCATAAATACAAATAAAGCTTTTTATTTTTTTAACTAGTAAAAAACTGGAAACAAAGGAGGTGCCCATCAACTGGGGAATGGGTGAATATATTAGGTGCAAAAATGTAGTGGAATGCTATTATGCCATAAGAAACTATGAAAGGGACAGTTCTAAAAAAACGTGGGGAGACTTGTAGAAACTAATGGAGAGTGAAGGGGGCAGAATCAGGAGAACGATTTCGACATTGTGCAGGCAAACCATGAATGACTTAAGAACTCTGATCAATGCGATGATCGGCTGTAATTCCAGAAGATCAATGAGGAAACACTTTGCCCCCTCCTGACAGAGAAGTGATGGACTGAACATGAAAAATTAGACATATTTTTGGACATGGCCAGTGTCAGAATTTTTTTTTCTCTATGCTTATTTCTTAAAAGGGTTTGTTTGTTGTTGTTTTTTTTTTT
>JAQQSZ010019857.1:0-10273 GCA_028646595.1 Phalanger gymnotis
ATGATGGAAGGGAGGGCAGATGGGGATGAAGATAATCAAAAACAAACTCTTTCGAAAAGGGACAGGGTCAAGGGAGAAAATTCAATAAAGGGGGATATGTTAGGAAGAAGCAAAATATAGTTAGTCTTTCACAACATGAGTATTGTGGAAGGGTTATACATAATGATACGCATGTGGCCCATGTTGAATTGCTTGACTTCTTAGGGAGGGTGGATGGGAAGGGAAGAGGGGAGAGAATTTGGAACTCAAGGTTTTAAAAAAATGGATGTTCAAAAGTAAAAAAGTTTTTTTTTTCATGCAACTAGAAAATAAGATGCACAGGCAATGTGGCATAGAGATTCATCTTGCCCTACAAGAAAGGAAGGGAAAGGGGGATTTGGAGGGGAATGGGGTGATGGAGGGGAGGGAAGACTGGGGAACAGGGCAACCAGAGTGTACGCCATCTTGGAGTGGGGGGGGGGTGGAAATGGGGAGAAAATTTGTAATTCAAACTCCTGTGAAAATCAATGCTGAAATCTAAAAATATTAAAAATATATTAAAAAAAGAAAAAATGCAGATAATTGCTGTTACAATAAATGGAAAAGTAGCAAAAATTACCAATTTTATTCAGTTCATTTAACCCCTAATCAACTGTCAAGCAAAACATTCTTCCTATCTGACAACTACAGCTAGAATTGATGGGACACATTTCTCAGGTTCCCCTCCCATCAGGCTTCTCAGAAAGTCAACTAATTGCTTAGCATTTATGCACACTGGGAACTGGGGCATTATATTTTCTTATTACTATACAAGTCTATTTTCCTACTTGCTTATATTTTGGTATTAGCCACCTCGACTTCTAAAGTGCAATATCTCTCAATCTGCACATATTCCAGATGTTCATTACTTGAAAACACAATCAGGGTCTTATCCTTGCTTGGCTTTTTGTCCTTAAAAATCACAGTGAGCATGATTTTATTGCAAATATGCTTCATAGTCTTTTTATTAAGGGAAGTTCAATGTACTAAAGAAATAGGCTTTGCTTTCATCAATAAAATTCTTGGGTGGTATAAAAAAAAGAAGGCTCCAAGAAAAATATGAATTGGTCTCAGGCCATGGAAGACCTCAAAAAGGATTTGGAAAAGCAAGTAAGAGGAGCAGAGGAAAAATTGGGAAGAGAAATGAGAATGATGCAAGAAAATCATGAAAAACATGTCAGTGACTTACTAAAGGATACCCAAAAATACTGAAGAAAATAACACCTTAAAAAATAGACTACCCCAAATGGCAAAAGAGCTCCAAAAAGCCAATGAAGAGAAGAATGCCTTGAAAGGCAGAATTAGCCAAATGGAAAAGCAGATCCAAAATACCACTGAAGAAAATCCTGCCTTAAAAATTAGAATGGAGCAAGTAGAAACTAGTGAGTATATGAGAAATCAAGAAATTACAAAACAGAACCAAAGGAATGAAAAAATGGAAGACAATGTGAAATATCTCATAAGTTAAAATAATATTACTAGAATAGGGATCTCGATCTATGTCTTGAAGGATGGAAAAGTATTGATTAAATTATCAGGAGGTTGGTAGCATTCCAGCATGGAGGAACAGTAAAAGAAAAAGCCTGACATCATAAATGAGAATAATATGTTTGATGGATGATGAAGAGACAAGGTTGGCTGAATCTGACAGTTTATGCTAGGAAGAAAGAGGAGGTAAAATTTATGAGAAAGTCAGTTAAAATGTATACCTAACAACATGCATTGAAGCACTGAAAGGCCAATGTATCTTGGGTTCATGTGTGCATAAAGGAGTTGTGGCTTCTGCTGCCATAGATAACAAGTCAGAGATAATATTTTTTTTAAAAAAAAAATCTTATGTGGTATTACAATTTTGATTGGAAGTGGAAGCAATGTTTAATATAGTAACATTTCCAGCATCCACAATTAGCATATTTAGCTATTGACAGAAAATGCTTTCAACATACTGTAGTCTTGAGCTGTTTTCATAAAGCCATATATTTGAACTAGAGACCAAAACAGGCATTTCCAATAAGATGTCAAGTAATTTATCTGTATTTTTATATAACTATGATAAAATGCCTTCTGGGTATAGGCAGCTGAAGGTTCTAATACAAGTTTTAAGGGCTAAAACAAGGTTTTTCCCCATGATTAGTGTTCTAGAATCATCAGAGAAAAAAAATAGAAAAGAATTCAAAGCTATATCATCTGAAATCTAGCCTAATAACCTACTACCAAACAAACTAACACAATTGATTCATAAAACACTTAATCTTTATTTTGTAATAACAGATATGAAGCATAAGAATGAGTGAGAGATAGAGACCAGGAAATGGAGCCAGGGGTATTGTGGGTTCAATTGCACCTTACTGCTTAGTGGCAACACAAAGATTCAAACTTAGGTGTTCTTACTCCAAATCAAGCACATTTAGCCCTGCACCATGGCACATCCCAGAGAGTCAATTTTATAATTTTGTTCAGGATTTTAATCTTGGGTTGGTCTGAACTTGATAAATATCAACAAACATTACTGTTTTCATATGCAAAGATTAGAATGAATATACCACGAATTTATATTACTTTAAAAGCATTTAACTCTGACTTTTTGACATATTGTCATGAATCATCAATATTTCATAATAGGAACATACATGGTTGATGAGAAGATTAAAAAAATATTTGAGGGAAGTAAAGTTGTTTTTGTAATTATGAATAGTTGTTCTTGTGACAATTGGTTGAGCATGGGCAGACTTCTGGAGGTCCCAGAATACATTTCATATTGTGAAAATATTTAGCATGAATATAAGGTATGAATATGCAACCACAACTCTTTACTTGAGAATATATTTATATGTTTGTAACTAAGGAAATTTGTCAGTATATGACCCATTCTCTGTCAATAAGCCTCTCTAGTTTTAATTAGGTTGGTGCTTTAAAGCTAAATGAGACAGTACTTGAAGCCCTTCCAATATCTTAGAATGAACCAAAGTCTGCATAAAGTCTTATAGCCTTCTAGAACCC
The DNA here is from genome assembly GCA_028646595.1 of Phalanger gymnotis. NCBI lineage: Eukaryota > Metazoa > Chordata > Mammalia > Diprotodontia > Phalangeridae > Phalanger > Phalanger gymnotis. The sequence goes on from JAQQSZ010019857.1 coordinate 3,019, forward strand.
AGTACCACTCTCCATGACATGATTAGGCTACTTAGTAAACTTTTAGTACATGATTAACAAAACATATTCATTTTATTGTTTGTTTTTAATACGTAAATGTAGCTAGTCTACTGGATTTTATGTGTCTTCAGAAGTGAAGTAAAAGCATACAACATTTTTCCAAAGGGAAAAGGACGAATTAAGTCACCATCAACTACTAAACAAGCATTAAAGAACCTACCTTGTGCTAGACACAGTAAAAGAATGAAATAATCCCTATTGTCTAGAAGCTTGTATTCTACGTATTTGTTCAAAGGAAGAGGAAAGGCCAGATTTATTATGTAATAATTGGCAAGAAATCATGAGAGATCTACTTACAAACATAAAAATCTTATAGCCCAGAAATATTGCATTTGTATGAAAACATTATATTCATTCAGTTGGCCATTTTTCTAAGAGAAAACCTTATGAATTATATCTGTACTAAAAATTACATTTCTTTAATTATTACAGTGACTTTTTAAGTGAAATTAATATGAAATGGTGTATAATTTCACAGTAATTGAATTTCAAATGGAAGGAAATAAGTGGAGAAGTTGATGATTATGACTCAGGGAAGAAAAACCTTTAAAAAAAAACCTTAAAAGAGTTATGAGGTATTTTGGAGTTTCCAAATTACAATATACAAATTCCATTTATTTATCTTTTCCTTTGAGCTTCCCATTTCTTCAAAACATACTTAAAAGTGAATCTGCATCAAGCCATCTGCAGGATTTTAAATATAAGGTTTCACTTTAAATGTAGTATAAGATAAATTAAACACCATTAAATGAATGAAGATAGCATTAGGTAGGTAGCATCAAGTCAGTTCTATCCTCTTCCTCAATTTCCCATCACAAAATCAGGGGAGCCTTTTCTTACACCCCCAAAAATAATGAGATAGAATAAATGATTGGCAAGTTGAGAGTAGTGAAAAGAGCATTGATTTTCAAGTCAGTTAATGTGAATTCAGATCCCATCTCTGAGACTTGATGAGCTTGGATATGTCACTTAACTTTCCTGTACTACTGACCTTACACTCTGTCTCTCCATTTCCTTTCTTCTTTTCTTCTTAACCCCAGTAATATACCTTCTGACTTCATTACTTACTGAAACTGTTCTCTTCAGAGTTTCCAATGCCATCCTACTGCCATATCAAAAGAACTCTTCTTAATGCATATATGCTTTGAACTAAGATTCTTTCCTCATTGTGTATTAGTGACATTGCTCTTTCCTGACTTTCCTTCTATCTTTATTACTGTTAGTTCTCAGGTTCTTTTCCTGATTCATAATGAAGAAAGCTTGTAGGGAGAGAGTATAAATAGTTTTTTCAAGGAGTTCAGATGAAAAAGAGAAAAAAGGTAGAGGACAATATCTAGCAAGTATTGTATAATCTAGTGAGGATTATTTTTAGAATGGGAAAGACTTGCATATGTTTTTAGGCAGTGGGTTAGACATTAGTAGATAGGGACATGTTGAATAGTAGAGAGGGGTGATGGCAGTAGAGACAATCTGTTGGAGAAGACAGGAAAGGATAGTTTAAAAGGACTGATCTTTGCAAAGAAAAAATATGTCTTTTCATCAGAGGATGAAGTAAAAGATATATTAAAGATACTATTGAGGTGCTGTGAGTTATGAAATAGAGATTGGCAAATGAGAAGAAAAGAGGTAGTTCATAGCAAATGGTCTTTATTTTCTCAGTACAATATGAAAGAGGTCTTCAGCTGAGTGGATGAGGGTAGAGGGTGCCATGAGAAACTAAAGGAGAGAAGAGTTGTAGTACTTGTTTTGGAGAATAGAAAAGACAAAGAATTGTGGAGGAGTAAAAGGATTGCCTTGCTTCAGTAAGGACCTATATGAAAATAAATAGCGTATATTTGAAGTGGAGCTAATTAATATGATTGTACAACTTCCTTCAGATCCTTTCAATAATTTATGAATAGTAAAGAAGGAAATGGCTTATAGGAATCATCCAGGGTTAGAGTTTGGCATTACTTTCTCCAGTAGATTAAGGCAAACAGAGATTAAGTGACTTGCCTAAGTTCACACAGCTATTTAGTACCTCAGGCTGCATTGAACTTAGGTCTTCTTGACCCCAGGCCCAACACCCTATCCATTAAGCCATCTAGTGGCACATGGTACATGTTTAAATGCTAATCAGTTGACTGACAAACTCTCTCTGGTTACAGAAGAACTCTTGCTTGAGGTAAAGCATTCTTTTTACATTGTGGAATTAGATGTATTCAAGTACAGGAGTTAAAACATGAAGTGGCAAATATGGAATTTATTTCCCATATTCCTTTGTACAGGGGAGATTTTTAGTGTTAAATAAAGCTTGAATTGGAAATAAAGGAATATGAACAATTTTCCACAAAGCATTGAATTCTTATGTCATTTTAAATTCATACCATTTCAAGCTTTTGATGAAGAATACAAGGAATACAATATTCTAATCTCCTGAACCCCCAAAATCTGTCCCCAGCCAGGGAAAAGCCTCCTTAGAATGACTTTATATCCCTCCTACTAGGCCCAGATAAATCAATGCTTCCAACAACATCCAACTTGGGATCTACCCCTGCTTGATTCCTCCCTGAGGTAATATCAACTGGTATGATGGCAAGAAAATGAAAGAGTAATATCATAATCTGTTGGTTCCCTGCCTCTTCGGTTTTCTAATCTTAGCAGCTCTGCTCCCTAAGTACCATTTAAACCTTCACCTATACCTAGAGTTACCCAATACAACCTAAAACAAAATCATATTTTACATCAGTAAGAAGTACCCAGAGCTGCTTTTCTGACTATAATATGATTCCCTACCTCTCTGCTCCTCCCTGCTCTCTGACTCTGCCCTCTTGATTGTACAAATTGTACAATTGTACAAATAATGAAATGACAGCCCAGAGAGGTTGTGTGTGCCCTGTAGTTATGTAGATAATAAATAACTATTCAGCAATCATTAAGTGTGAGCTATAATCAAAACACGGTCTGTTGCAGGTATCTGATGAAAAATTAAAGGAATTGGACATCTAAGATAATTTCATTCATTAATTTCCAAAATACAGATTCCTAGAGATCACTATTAATTGATCTTTCTGGAAATCCACCAAATTATTCTTGAGCTTGCCGATTAAGTGTGTGAGGGGGGTAAGGTATGTCCATTTGCACTTTCCCCAAGAGTTTGTGTATTTAATTTTATATCTGATATAGGATAGGATAAACTTTTGGAGAGAAAGGGGACATGTGAAAACTATTTTACTCTTCACTCAGGCTAGTGCTATTGTTTTTTTTTTAATATTTTACAGTTTGGGGATAGTTTCACTATACCATATATATGCTTAAGGTATTTCATCTGGAAGCCGCTGATAATTTAGGAATCTTTGCATTTTGTGAATCATTCTTGTCCCTTGAATCTGTCTTTCCTTAAAATTTCTCATTTCTGTTAAGGATACCACCAACCTCTCAGCCATTCAGATTCATAATCATATTTAACTTTTTCTCTCAATATCTAATCAGATGCTATGTGTCTCTCACATCTGCCTCTTCTCAAGCTCAGGCCCTTATTACCTCTTTCTTAGTCTAGTGTAAAAGTCTCTTGATTGGTCTCTGTGCTTCCAAAATAACTCTTCTCTGTTTCCTCTATATATCTGCCAAAATACTTTTCCTAAGACACAAGCCTAACCATTCCATTTCCTGCTTGTAAACTGTACTATCGTACTATTACCTATAAAAATAAAATAGAGAAGAATCCTAATCCTGCCATTAAACCTGACCACAATCTGGCTCCCACCTACCTTTTGAGTTTAATATTCTTCCTCTAGAATTTTTTTTTTTGTGAAGGCAAATTGGGTCATCTTTTGCCTCAATTCTTACCTAGCCTTAAAATACTAAATGGGTGTTGCCTCAGACAAACTGAGACCTGGGAAAGACTTTAGCTTAAAAATACCAAGGTCTCCCACTGCATTCAGGGCCATCACCACTTGTCCTAACCTATGTCTGACCACTGGACATTAGTGACTCTGGAAGAGAAAGCAAGGCTGATGACTTTGCACAGCCCTGCCTCACTTGAATATAATTCACTTGCAAGTCAAGACATCATCCTCCCAATGTCATCTGTCCTCTTCAAGAATGAAGGAGGAAGGACAACAATAATCTCCTGCTGTGAACTTTTTACTTTCCCTATTTCAGCTTTAGTTTCTCATCTATAAAATGGGGGAAAAGAAAAAAGAAAGGAAATGAGTACAGTACTGAAATGCTTACATCTCTATCAGCTCTAATAGATACCTCTACCTGCCTGGGTCTCCTGTTATATGATTTCTGCCTCCACTTCAACAGTCTAATTCTTATGAAAAGTGTCCTTCTCATACCCTGACTCCTACCCATTCATTTTTGTTTTTTTCTTGTCCAGACAACAACTTTGTCCATAGTAATATCACTGGAGAGAAATGTTTACCCATTCAGAATTATAGCCTAAAGTTACTGGAAGTGTACTGGGACATCTTTCTGCCTTGTTCCAACTCACCTCAGGTACCAGTGCTTACATTGTAATCCCATTAAGTTCAATGCTCATGGATTTATGCTTATTTTAAAGTCAATGAAGAGAAGAATGTCTTAAAGAGCAGAATTGGCCAAATGGAAAAAGAGGCTTGTGTCTTGTCCTTCATTTTTGAAGAGGACAATGACATCAGGAAAATGATGACATGACTTGCAGATGACTTTGATTTGAGTGAAGGAGGGCTGTGCAAGGTCACCAGCCTCACTTTCTCTACCAGAACCATCTGGATCCAGTGGCCTGATATTCATCAGGATTACTAGAGATGACCCAGGATGCAATAGGAAACCTGGGCTCATTTAGGCTAAAGGCTTTTCAGGTTCTCACTTTAAGTGAGGTAAGACTCATTCAATGAATAGGCCTCTTTAAGATGTGAGTCAAAGGATGGCCACTTACTTAGAAAAAAAGAAAAAAAAAATCAAACTAGGAGGGGAAGACCCTCAGGGTTGCTGCTCAAAAGAGAAACAGTTACCATTGACATTAACTTTGAGCCAAGAGGGCTCAAATATAGCCATTAAGTAGAGGCTGGGCAGGGACGTATTGTGCTCCAAGTTATGTGCTTCGAATTAGAGGCACAAAATAGGATGGAGGGAAGTAGTTAGCACTACTAAATGTGAGGAAATAATTTGAAGCAAGTTTCTCTGATAAAGGCCTCATTTCTTAAACCTATAGAGAACTGAGTCAAATGTATAAAAATAGGAGCCATTCTTCAATTGATAAATGATCAAAAGTTATGAACAGTTTTCAAATGAAGTGAATGAATCTATCACCATATGAAAAATGCTCTAAATGACTATTGATTGGAGAATTCCAAATCAAAACAATTCTGAGGTACTACCCCATACTTATTAGATTGACTAATAGGATAGAAAAGGTAAATGACAAATGGTGGAGCAGACATGGGAAAAATGAGATATTAATGCACTGTTGGTGGAGTTGTGAACTGATTCAACCATTCTATAGAGCAATTTGAAACTATGTCCAAAGGGCTATGAAACCAGGAATACCCTTTGACCTTGCAATACCACAATCCCAATACTATATCTAGATCCCAAAAAAAATATTTTAAAAATGGAAAAGGGACTATATGTACCAAAATATTCATAGCAGCAGCTCTTTTCTGATGGCAAAGAATTGGAAAATGAGGGGATGCCCATAAGTTGGGGAATGGCTGAACAAACTGTCATATGTGATTGTGATAGAATACTGTTGTGCTATAAGAAATGATGAGATGAATGCTTGTAACAACAATGTTGCTAGCTGCTGCTGACCAACAACAAAACCACACAGGAAGGCAGCTAGCACAGATTCTTAGATCTGCTTTTCTAAGAAAAGCAACTTTAAGGGGTTAATAATCTTACTTCAATTGAACATACACATGTTATTCACTTAGTTCAGTGGAAAAAGTCAGCTCCTTGAACTTCAGAGCAAATAAAAGCTGAAATTACAAACAGATCAACAGACAGGCTTTGTCTGATTAAGACATTACACACATAGCTACCAAAGAGAAGCACCAACATCTGGATTTTCAAAGCCTGGGTGTGTTTCAACAATCTGGCTAGCAACTGTTATGGGGGTGAAAGACCAACACCAGCCCAACAACAAGCACACTTCAAAAGCCCAGGTTCTTTTGATCTGCTTTAGTAAGGTTAAGTGGTTGACAAGCTTATTTTAATTCAGTATAAAAAATGTCATTCACTTAGTTCAGGGGGAAAAGCCAGCACCCTGAACTTAAGAGCAAAATACAAAGCACAAACATTGGCAGGCAGACCTTGTCTGATTCAAATCCCAACACATAGTTACCAGAGTTTAGCAAAGTCCCACCATCTGGGTTTACGAGCTGGAGGGCTCTTAGCTACAGCTGCCTGGAGTCTCTGCATCAGCGTGCACCACCAAGAGTGAGAGCCCTGCGCAAATGGCTCTGTGTTCTCTTCTTATAGCATTTCAGACATCATCAAACATCATCTGAATGACCAGAACTTAGGCTCTTATGATTGTCTCTTGAGTTAGCACCTCCCCTTATTACACAGGCTTAGCACCTAATAGGGGCTTAGCACCTAGTAAGACTAAATGAAATACACTGAATTAATTGAAGGCAACAAAAGCCAAACTCTTCAAGGGCGCTTGGTTAAACTAAATGCTAAGAGCCCATTTTTGCTTACCAACACAGGGTGGAAGGGGCTCTTTCGATGGCTACCCAGAGTATCATCACCAATATTCCTCCAATGAGTGTGCCCCCAAAGGCAAAACACTAAACTTGATCTTATATACACTTCTTCAGGGTCAAAGGACATCACAACCATGTTACTCAAACTCATGTAACTTAGGCCTTCTTGTGACTTAAATGTTTGCCTCAGGTCAGAGGGTGGAATGAGGCCTTTCCTTGACCTGTAAGCAGGTCATCAAAGACTCCTGATTCAATCAAAGATTTCTTAGTGCTGAGAAGCACTCCACAACAAAGACAACAAAAAGTCCCCTTTGCTTGCCATTTGTGTTGTTAAGCAAAATTGTCTCATTAGCACGGCTTTTGTTTCTTTTGAGTGGAAGTACTTTCAGCTGTTAAGTGCTAAGCCCCAGGCCCAGGGCCCTGTCAGGTGTGAAACCTGTGTGGGTGTGGATTGGTGACTTAGGAGGGGCCAGCTCGGGAACCAATGGTCTCTGGTCATTGAGGCGGGGCTTGAGAACGCC
>JAQQSZ010019858.1:0-10273 GCA_028646595.1 Phalanger gymnotis
CATGCAACTAGAAAATAAGATGCACAGGCAATGGGGCATAGAGATTTATCTTGCCCTACAAGAAAGGAAGGGAAAGGGGGATGGGAGGGGAATGGGGTGACGGAGGGGAGGGCAGACTGGGGAACAGGGCAACCAGAGTGTATGCCATCTTGGAGTGGGGGGGGGGTGGAAATGGGGAGAAAATTTGTAATTCAAACGCCTGTGAAAAGCAATGCTGAAAACTAAACATATTAATTAATTAAATAAATAAATGAATAAATAAATAAATAAAAAGAATCCAGAGGATTGATTAATTACCGAACTCATGAGAAGAATTGGTAAACAAGAACCGCTTGTAGTGGGAGATCATAGGATCATGAATTGGGCCTTCAAGACCATAGACTGTAGCTCCTTCATTTTATATTTGAGGAGACTGGGTAGGTTAAGCGGCAGGCCGAAGGTCATCTGGGCAATGAGTATCAGAGGTAGGATTTGATTCTAGATTCTCTGACTTCAAATCTTTCCATTAACACATAGCAAGCTTTTAATTATGGATCATTTGCCAGTATGCTCTCTCTTCTGATGGGTAGATCCTCTTAGGAAACCAGCTACACAGAATTGTGTCATGAAGTCAGAGCACATGAAGCAGGTAGTGAACACAGGGGCTGATGTTGGTACTATGGAAATGAGCTCCCTTGGATGCTCCCATTGCTACCTTGGACAACTGAGGTAAGTGGAAGGTGTTAGCATGGGAAATTCTGTTGGCGTAGTTATACAGGGCTTCTAGAGATAGGACAAGTATGGAGTGAATGTATGTGATTTGGGCAGATAGAACCAGCCTTGGTGGTGCAAGAATTTGGTGCTGATGGGATCTGGTGAGGCAGGGGAAACTTGGGAAAAGACCAGCAGAAGCCAGGCATAGCATGGTAGGGTACACTGGTGATTGCTATTAGTATCAGGTTTCGTGTCTCCCTTCTGACAACGTTGAAGTGTGTGTGGGATATTCAAAGGTGTTGTAACAGACTGGATTCATGGCTTACATTACTACCCTGGTGCTGCCACACATCAAAACTGGGGTGGCAAGGAGCTGCGATCTGATCCATTCTAGTAGTGCCAACCTGAGTTGTGCCAGACTAGCTTGCTTTCAGTTTCCTGCCCATACTTTGGGATTTAAGAGGACACTAATAAGACAAAAATAACAAGAATAACAATAGCAATAATAATAGTTAAGATAAGGTGAAAACTTAGAGCTGAATTGTTAGTGGAGTTGTGAACTGTTCCAACTATTCTGGAGATCAATTTGGAATTATGCCCAAAGGGCTATAAAACTGTTCATACCCTTTGATCCAGCAATATCACTCCTAGGTCTATATCCCAAAGAGATCTTGAAAAGGGAAAAGGACACGCATGTGCAAAAATATTTATAACAGCTCTTTTTGTGATGGCAAAGAATTGGAAATTGAGGGGATACTCATCAATTGGGGAATGGCTGAACAAATTGTAGGATATGAATGTAATGGAATACTATTGTTCTATAAGAAATGGTGAGCAGGTGGACTTCAGCAAAACCTACAAAGACTTGCATGAACTGATGCTGAGTGAAGTGAGCAGAACCAGGAGAACACTGTACACAGTAATAGCCACATTGTGCAATGACCAACTTTGTCAGACTTAGCTCTTCTGAGCAGTGCAATGATCTAAGACAATTCCAAAAACTCATGATGGAAAATACTGTCCACATCCAGAGAAAGAACCATGGAGTCTGAATGAAGATTGGAGCATACTATTTTCTTTTTTTTTTTTGGGTTGTTTTTTAATTTTTTTTTTCTTTGTTATGGTTTTTCCCTCTTGTTCCGAGTCTTCTTTCACAACGTGACTCATGTGGAAATATGTTTAATATGATCATACATGTGTAACACATATCAGATTGCATGCCATCTTGGGGAGGGGGGAAATTTAGAAGACAAAAATCTTGTAAAAGAGAATGTTGAAAACTAAAAATAAATAAAAAGTTTTAAAAAAAACGAAAAAAAAAAACTAGAGCTGAAAGGGACTCCAAAAGACATTAGTCTAACCTGATTTTACATGTAGAACATAGGTATTTGAGCTATGTTTAGCATAGGATGGGATCCTACCTCATTTCCAAGAGTGATTATTTCCAACTTTGTAAAGAGTAGGAAGAGGGTCATGCTGGCACTGAGGAGCTGGTAGCATCCAGCCCTGCCATGGTTGGGCAATCTCTTCTTCACTCTTTTATTTCTAACAGTGGTATCTACCTACCACATATCAAATATCTATATTTTAGAGCTACAATAAAAGGTTCCTAACAAAATCTTCTTTTCCAGGTTGGTTTTTTTTTCAATTTTTTTTTAACATTTTTGGTCTGGGCTGGTGGCCAGATCAATCAGAGAATCCCTGCAAAGAACCCCCAAATCCCCATGGCAATTATAGAAAATAGACAAAGGCAGGAGGAGCAAGAGAGTGACTGATAGATGTTTTTGGTTTTCTGCTTAGTAATGAGTTTGAGAGTTAAGACAAGGTTATGCCCAAACATAAGTTTGTGTACTGATCATGTCCCAGTCACATATATGTCACAATATTCTTGTTTTGGCTCCCATAGGTCATAGTATCTTAAGTTATGACTCAATGTCTAAAATATAATTCAGTATCTAACCTGTGATTGTTAACAGCTTGCCACTTCAGGCTTTCAACTTTCACAGACTTTAAGTTTTTAATGGCTTTTCACTTAGTACCGTATTTTATGGCTTTTTCCCACCTGGGACCCCACAAAGCCTCTGCTCAGTATACATGGATGGTTAAAGCATGTAAGCTGGGTGTACACTAGGCAACTTGGTGTAGTGGATAGCCTATTACACCAGGAATCAAGAAGTCCTGAGTTCACTCTTAGACACTTACTAGTTGTATAATCCTGGGCAAGTCACTTAACCACAATCTGTCTCAAGTTCTTCATCTGTCAAATGAGGTTAATAAAACACCTCCTTTGCAGGATTGTTGGGAAGATAAAATGAAACATTTGGAATGCACTTTGCAAACTTTAAAGCGCTATATAAATGTTAGCTATTATTGTTATTGTTAAGTATTGAGTTCCGAAATATTGCTTGCAATACCATGTTAGAATTTTGAAGGAAAAAAAGGAATTAATCCCAATCAATGTTGGCCTCCAGTAAGTGTAAGTATAATTACACTCTATCCCCTTTCTCGCTTGATCACAATCATTTTCAGGCCTCTGCCTGAGGCTTCATCATGGTGCTGCTGTGCCCTGCTTTTGACTCTGCAGTCCAACCTTGAGAAGAAGGTGCAGGCTGAGCCGAAACTTTATCAGAAGGTAAATCATTCAGTGCTCAGAAGCAACACTCTCATCTTAGGTAATTTTGGTGGTGATTTTGGCATCTGAAAAGTAGAGACAACCTTGGGCAGGTTATGTTGGTTGCGTGTACACTGGATTATGGCAGAGTCATGTTGGTTGTTTGGTTGTTGTCTTTTGTTCTTGAAAAGGACAAAAATTACCTCACTTTGTTGAAGTCAAGGTACAATGCGTCCAACCGTGGCTCATCAGACCAATACAAGCTCAGAAGGCTGTGCCACAAGTCAGGCGCAAATAATCCATATGAACATTTGGAGTGGAGATGTCTTTAAATGACGTATCATGCCCCTGTATATTTGCTACAGATGAGAATATCTGCTTACTCAGGTTCCACTGAGCTTCTCTTTCATAGAACCTCTATTCTGACTATGAAGTCAGCAACTTTCTCTCCTTTGTGCTACATGATAGGATCAATGAAATTAATACATATCTCTTTTACAATGTCTTGCCTCTATCATCCTAAGTAGCTAATTCTTCCAAACAAGCATGCCAACCTACAGAGACATTTTAATAACAGGTTTTTTATATGCTTTGAGCATAGTTTCATGGTATTGAAATGGTCAGTGAACAACAAATGGAATTTTCGGAATTCTTATGTAGTCTTTAGTTATATCCCCAAGAAGGTTATGAATAGAATTTTACAAGGCCCAGAGGAAAGTTAAGGGTTTAAATTTCAAAGATAAACTTGTAAATTTTATAGCAGGAAAACTGAAAGGAAAGAGGTTTACATGTCAACTGTAGCAGGAAGGAGAAAATTTACACCAGGTCGATTTGTAAATTGATCAATAAACACTAGGGGATCTGCATTGGAATTTACTCATAGTTAAGAAATGTCTATCATAAGTAAATAAAATTAATTAAGCTGAGCCAGAAATCCTTTTATCCTTAACCAGTTAATCCCTTGAGTTAAACTTTTGGAGACTCAGTTAAATTCCTAAAAGCTTCAGCTAAGCATGTTATTTGCTATCTCAGACAAAAAGGCAGCTATGCTAAAATTCTCTTATGACACAGAAGATGTCCTTCTAAGATTCTCTGTTTAACATTAAATTACCATATATTCCACCTTTTAGATGTCTCTAAAGGCCTGCCCAAGCCAAGCCTCCACTGCTGTTCTGTAGTACATGGTTCTCATTAAGTGAAAATACCAACTATTGGCCCGTAATATCTGTCTCCCACAGGGGCTAGATTTGTAGAGCTATTTACAAGTGCACTTTCAGACTTGGTTGAGATATTCAGTTTTTGTGTAGAAATACTCTCTTTGAATACAACAGTTCCTATCATTTTAAGGAACTCTTCCTCTTTAGTCAAGGATAAAAAACATCTCTCTCCCGTCAATTTCTCAGGTATATCTCCACAGTCAAAATTCTTAGGTAGGACTAGTCCTACCTGCCTTTACAGTGGTGGTTTCAATTGCACAGTCTTCCAGCCTTTTCATATTTCTGTACAATATCCTTAGAATGTCCCAACTCTTAAGGTCTGGGTATACTCCTAATATTGGAAAGATCTACCGTTTTCAATCGCAAATGCATTTAATACAGCTTACCTTCCTCAGTTCCCATCTCTTTTAGAGATTGTACCACATATATAAACATCGATATATAAATATTAACGCAAAAAATAAATGTATACTATTACAGCAAATAATGCTCTGAAATTAAGCAACAGTCATGAATGCAAATCATGAGGATAGTATTAATGACTTTTTCATATATCAACATATAATAAATGAAGTCATTCAACTTGTATATAAAAAGACATGGCATAGCAATAAAACTTAACAACAGACCAATCATAGGACAATATTTTCACTCTAATGTCAAGTAGGGTATGAAGCCAAGATAATATTAACTAGCTTTTTATACATTTAAAAAATAAAAGAAATATAACAGAAAAATATTTAAATAATATACCTGGGAACCAATTCCAGGAGTCAGTATGCCAAATTATATCTGTGGCAAAAACTATCAAAATTGGGAAAAGCTGAAAAGAAAATGGAGAGCCAAATGTCTTTATCAAGGAAAATGGAAAGCCATTTCCTTTTCCAGCTCATTTTACAAATGAGGAACTGAAGCAAACAGGATTAAATGACTTGCCCAGGATCACTAAGCTAGTAAGTGTCTGAGACCAGATTTGAACTCAGGAAGATGAGTCTTCCTGATTCCCAGCATAGTGCTCTATCCACTATGCCACCAAAATGCCAAGCTCCTTACCACCTTTTTTTTTTTTTAAAGAAGAATCCTGTGAGAGAAATGACCAGGAGATATTAGTTTGAAATTATTCCCATATATGTTTGGTTATGCCTAGAGTCACATTGGTCTGATCTCAGATCTGGTCTTCCTACCAGAGAGATAATGAAATGTCTACGTTTGCTAAGAGGAGGAGGAGGGCTGTGTTGTAGCTGATATTGGTGGAAGGACAGACAGGTCCCAAATTGTAGCAGTCTGAGGGTTGGGGAAGGGGTGAGGCTGAAAGTCAAGGGCTATATTGGAGGCCACCTCCCCCTAAATCCTTGGCTCTAGTGAGCGCTCGCTCTCACATTCGAAAGTCCATACTACTCTCTCTCTCAGACTCCTTCTTTTATGACCTTGGATATTCCGAAGTGAGATCTCCTTGATGTACCATACAGGTTCCAAGACTCAGATGTCTCTCATCCGACCAAGAGTCACATATGCAGCACATCATGTTGCTTCACAAAGATGTCCTTTAGTGAGCTGCCCAACCCTCATGCACAGACAGAGGTGTTACATACTCAAGGAAGAAACTGAGACCCAAATAGATTAAATGACTCGTCCAAGGTCACATAGTTAGCAAGTTACAGAGATAGGATTTGAACCCAGATCCTCTGCCTCCAAAGTCTGTTCAACCGCATTGCCACTGTGATGGACAATATTTTTATAGCAGGTTAAGGTTTCAAGTCACTCTACACTCTTTATCTTATCTGATCCTTACAACAACGCAAGGAAGGAGGTGCTGTCATTCCCTTCATCTTACAGATGAGGAAGCTGAGATTCAGAGTAAAGTGTTCTTTCCCAGAGTCAAATAGTCCAGCCCTCAGAGAAAGCTAGCTTCCCAGAGGCTTTAGGACAAAAAATGTATTCTCAAGGTCACTGCTTAATCAGCAGCTCTAAAATGCCTATGACCAAACCCAGAGCTCCACAGGCATAGACTGAAGAGCTGAAAATAATGGAGACATTTGGAAAGAGCTGGTAGTGGACTTCGAGGATTTTCTCAGAGACTTGTCTTCCTCACTTAGGTCTTATCTTTTTTGTTTATTTGTTTGTTTGTTTACGGTCTTCTGGAAGTCTAGTGGTTGTTAAATTATCCTAATCTGTTTTCAAGATCAGTTGTGTTTTGAAAGTTGATACCTTACATTTTCTTCTATTTTTTAATATTTTGATTTTGCTCTAATATCTCTTGGAATTTTAGCTGTTCTATTCAGCTTTTTCAGGAAATTCATCATTTAGGTAAGATTTTCCATTTTATAGCTTTTATAGTACTTTTCCTATTTTTTTCCCTCATCAAGCCTTGACTCCTTATTTGCAGATGAAGAAACTGAGGCAGAGAGGTTAAGTGACTTGCCCATCTCAGGAAAAGTATTTGAACCCAGGTATTCTCGGGTATAACTCCATTTTCACTGGGCCATGATGCTTTGCGTGGTCTTTTAAAACTTGATTTTTCTGAGAGTAATGTTTGTGTTTTGCATGAATACACAGTCTTACTAGTATCCTCACTGTGTGTTTTGAGGCACTCATTATTAATGTGATGAAAGATTGATAATCTCTTTCAAAGCCATGTGGGTGTGGTGAGATGAAGCAAGTGTGCTGTATTCTTTCTTTTTTTCCAGTGCACACCCAACTATAAGCAATTCCTTATGACAGGGGTGGGGAACCTGTGGCCTTGAGGCCACTTGTGGCCTTCTAGGTCCTTGGGTGTGGCCTTTTCGCTGAGTCCGAGTTTTACAGAACAAATGCTTTTATTAAGAGGATTTGTTCTATGAAGTTTGGAGTCAGTCAAAGGGCTGCACTTGAGGATCTAGGGGGTCCTATGTGGCCTCAAGGCCTCAGGTTCCCCACCCCTCACTTATGATATTAACTCAAACAACAATTGCTTCCAAATAGCATTCTTGGGTGCAGATAAGTTCCTTTTCTTTGTCTAGTATACCAGGTAGAAGCAAATGTTTGAGTTTTGGATGCTCCAGCAAAAACATCAGGGTGGACACCCTCCCCTTTTCTTAACTGTGAAATATTCAGGTCTTGGAGGACAAGGAGACTACCTTCCTTTCTTGGCTTCCTCCTACAAACACCAGGGGCTTCTTGGTTCAGCACATGCTATGCAGACACATGGCAGGCAAGGCACCAAGTTTATAGGTAGCTATAAAATGGCTTGGATTAAAGAAGCAATTAATTAACTGCCAAATCTCTGGAGCTGAATAATAAATCTTTTTTTTTTATTGCCTGATTCCAATAGCCTAAAAACACAAAGATATTTGTTGTGTCATAATGAAACTAGTTGTGACTGGTGAACAATTTAATAGTATAGAAACTCTGTTCCTTTAATTCTGTCTTGGAAATTCCTCAGGATGTTTTAATCCCCATACCCCTCCCATCTTTATCTCTCTACCTCTTTTAGTGTCTCTTTGGCTCTTTTCTCAGTTCCCTCATAATAACTTTTTAAAATCATATTTATATGGTGCTCTGGGGTTTACAGAGTGCTTTCTGCACAAGAAATCTGTAAGAAAATTGTACCAGAATTATTATAGGACTTTGAGTGCCAAGATAGTGGAGTGAAGAAGGAACCCACTGAAGCCCTCCAAAATTCCCCTTCAAACAACTAGACAACCACCTCAGGATTAGTGTAAGAGCAGGGAAGCAGCCCAGCAGGATAGGTTCTATCTCACTGGGGTGGAAGGGAAGTAAGTCCAAGAGCAGCAGGCAGCCTCACAGCAGGGGGCCTACAGCGAGGTGCCAAGCCTGGGGCAATCCATCAGCAAGGCCCCACTCTCCTGCAAGCCAGCAGCCCCCTAGACAAGTGAACAGTCTGCATAGCACAGCAAGGCTCAGTCCCAGCAACCCCACCCCAGCACAAGCCACCAGTGAGGCCTTGACCCTATTACCGACCTGTAGTGAAGTCTGACCTGGGGCCTGCCAGCAGAGAGACCCTGTTCCCATAGCAACCCAGCAGCAGGGCCCCACCCCTGATGGGAGACCTGCAACAAGATCCCTCCTCCAAAGCTAACCACAAGAAAGACTGTTACCACAGCAATCCAGCAGCAAGGCCCAATCCTGTAGCAAGCCAGCAGCTAAACCCCACACCCGAGGGAGGCAAACAGGGAACCCCCTCACCCCCACACCAGTATAAGCCATAAGGGAAGACTATCCTCCTGAGAAAGAAAGCAACTAAGTCCTGAAGCCCAGTGAAAGCCAGCAGTAAGACCCAGAGCCCCAGCACAAAAAGCTTGGAACAGTGCAGGACCAGAGCCCAACTCACATAAAAACGCCAAGTCACAAAAGAAAAGCAGAAAAAAAATGAGCAAAAAAATAAACAAACAAACAAAAAAGAACTTGAGTATAGAAAGTTACTATGGTGATGGGGAAGCTCAAGGCATAAACTAAGAAGAGGACAATAGTGTCAAAATAGCTACATGTGAAGCCTCAAAGAAAAATTCAGTTTGAAAACAGGCCCAAAAACAATTCCTGGAAAAACTTAAAAAAAAAAAGATTTTAAAAAGCAAATTAGAGAAGTAGAAGAAACATTGAGAAAAGAAATGAGAGTAATGCAAGAGAATCGTGAAAAAAAGAGTCCATAGCATGGGAAAAGATATACAAAAATTTACCGAGGAAGCTAACTCCCTAAAAAATAGAATTGGCCAAATGGAAAAGGAAGTACAAAAGCTCACTGAAGAAAATAATTCCTTAAAATTAGAATTGAACAAGTAGAAACTAATGACTCTATGAGACATCAAGATAATTATAAAACAAAATCAAAAAAGTAAAAAAAAAAATAGAAGAAAATATGACATTTCTCATTGGAAAAACAACCGACCTAGAAAATAGGAGAGATAACATAAGAATTATCAGAGTACATGAAAGCCATGATAAAAAAGAAGCCTATAAAAAATCTTTCAAGACATTATCAAAGAAAACTGCCCTGATATATTAGAACCAGAGGGCAAAATGGATATCGAAAGTATCCACTGATCATTGCCTGAAAGAGATCCCAAAATGAAAACTCTCAGGAACATCATAGCCTAATTCCAGAGTTCACAGATCAAGGAGAAAGTATTGCAAACAGTCAAAAAGAAATAATTCAAATATATTGGAGTTATAGTCGGGATAACACAGGATTTGGCAGCTTTCATATTAAACAACTGAAGCACTTGAAATATGATATACTGGAAGGCAAAGGAGTTAGGATTACAATCAAGAATCATCTATCCAGCAAAATTGTTTATACTCTTTCAGGGGGAAAAATGAATATTTAACAAAACAGAGGACTTTTGAGCATTTCTAATTGAAGACTAGAGCTGAATAAAAAATTTGACCTCCAAATACAAGACTCAAAGAAAACATAAAAAGGTAAAAAAGAAACAAGAAAAAGAAAACAAGAAATTCAATAAGTTTAAACTGTTTATATTTCTATATGGCAAGATAATATTTGTAACTCTTAAAAATTTTATTACTATGAGAGCAACTAGAAGAAGTATATGTAGATAGAGGGTGTGGATATAAGGTGACTTTGATGGGCTGATACCCCCAAAAAAACAAAATAAAGGGGTGAGAAAGATAATTTTGCACTGAAAGGAGGAGGAAGAGGAAGGAGATTGAATGGGGTAAACTATGCCACATTAAAGTGTGTCCTTAAGGCAAAATGGGCTCCTTAGCCCTTAAGGAGTTTGGCTTTTGTTTACCG
>JAQQSZ010019859.1:0-10273 GCA_028646595.1 Phalanger gymnotis
TGTTTTTACTTTTTTTTCTTCTTTCTCCATTTTCTCCTCTTCCTGTTAGAATAGATAAGCTCTATCCATTTAGCCTCACGGGGGTGTCCAGGGGTTATGGTTTATCCCAAGTTAGGCCTTTAGATAAATTACCTAGCCGGGAGTAAATTACCTGCACTGTTTCTAAAAGCTACTCCTTCCCTAGAGAAGCCCTTTTAAGAAGTCCATTTTTGCCCCATTCTTTTGATGTTAGCACTGACTCAAGTTGAAGTTTAAAATTCTCATTTGCCTAAGCAAGAAGATCCCAAGTGAAGTCTGGGGCCCAGTGGAATTCCCAATCTGTGACAGCCCCTTCCCTCAGAATTTTCATAAAAATGAAATCAGTTTAATTTAGCCTTGGAAAGGAAATTGTTGTGGTTGTCCTTCGTTCTCGAAGAGGACCATGACGTCAGGGAAATGATAACATGACTTGCAGTTGACTTTGATTTGAATGAGGAAGGGCTGTGAAAGGTCACCAGCCTCACTTTTTCCTCCAGAGCCATCTGGGTCCAGTGGCCTGGTATTCACTAGGATGACTAGAGATGGCCCAGGATGCATTGCAAGGCCCTGGCCCTTTCAGTCTAAGGTTTTTTCCGGTATTGAGTGAGGTAACACTCATTCAGTGAATAGGCCTCTTTGAGAAGTTAATCAAAGAAAGGCCCCTTTAATCAAAACTCAAAAAAAAAAATTTAGAGGGCAAGACCCTCAGGGTTCCTGGCCAAAAAGAAACATTTACTACTTGGTATTTACACTCACTCTGTGCTAGGAGGGCAAGGACCTATTGTCCAATCTATGAGTTCCATAGTGAATTGGGTTTAAGGCTTGGTTTTTGAGAAGTTAAGAAAGCAGTATTCAGCCATCAAAATGGAGCGCCGAGAGGAGGCAAAGGCAGAGGCAGAGGCAGAGGCAGAGGCAGAGGCAGAGGCAGAGGCAGAGGCAGAGGCAGAGGCAGAGGCAGGGGCAGGGGCAGAGGCAGTCTCTTTTCCATGCTCCATAAAGTTCTATAGTCTTAGGCATAGAGAGGAGGCAAGGGAAGTGGGATTAGAAGCCTTCACCATCTCAGATCTGCCATAAATAGTTCAGCAACACATCAACCTGTTCTACCCATACCTCTCACCAGGGTCTCTGAAGCCTAAGGCCAGCCATTTGCTGCCTCAACACCCAGTCTATAGTCCCTGATCTAGCTTCCATTCCTTTCTTGACTCCCTGTCACGCAATTCTACCAAAATCTATATGAGCATCACCCTCTGAAGTTCATTTCTCCCTAGTCTTTGGCTGTGAATCTTGCGAACCTTGCTGCCCCTGTATTCAGTTCCAAATCCCCACCTAGTTATTGCTTTACTCCCCTGAGGGTCTCTGAGTGTCCTTCAGTGTAGGGGAAAAACTCAGTGTATTATCTCTTTTAAATTAAGTTTCCCAGAAGTTCATGCAATAAAGCTCTGATATCTTCTCTTCTCTGACACATCTCCAGAAGTCTGCTACGTGTGGCAAAGTCAAGGAGTTGATTCATTCTTTGCACCAATGAAAGGAGAAGGAAAGGATGGTCATCTACTGATCTGTGAGTATGAACCTCGGAAATTTTTTTATAATAATTGATTCACTTTGAACTTTCAGGATAGCAAAATACCTTCTTCATAACAATAGTGCAGAGAAAGTATTGCAAGTGTTTTTACCCCTATTTTATAGTTGCAGAAACCGAGGCTCAGAGTGTGAAATGATTTGCCCAGAGTCACACAGCTAGTGTCAGCTAGAAGTCAAACCCATGTCTCCTCATTCTGTTTGGGTTAAAGCCACAGTACACCAACTGGCAGAATTATCTCCATCTATGTCATTGGTTATGTCTGTGAGTTACCGTCTAATCATCTGTTACTCACAGAAGAATAGAGACTTCACCTCCCAAACTGGAAGACTTATGTCAATCACCTTGATAGAATATACTTTAGGTATGGTTTTATTCCTGTACTACCTAAGTACGGGTCCATGAGCTCTAGTGATTTTTCAGTCAAACTGTTGTGGGTGACTCTTCATAACCTCATGGACCATAGCATTTCAGGCCCTTTTACCTTCTACTATCTCTCAAAGTCTGTCCCAGCTCATGTTTGTTGCTTCCACGTTACTATCTTTCCATCTCATCCTCTGCCATCCCCTTCTCCTTTTGCCTTTAGCCTTTCACAATATCACAGTATTTTCCAATGAGTTCTGTCTTCTCACCATGTGGCTTTAGCTTCAGTACATGTCCTTCCAATGTGTAGTCTGAATTAATTTCTTTAAGTATTAACTGATTCGATATCCTTGTTGACCAAGGGACTCCCAAAAGTCTTCTCCAGCACCAAAACTCAAAAGCATGGATTCTTCAATGTTCAGCTTTCCTTATGGTCGAAATCTCACAGCCATACCTCCTTACTAGAAAAACAATAGCTTCAATTATATGGACCTTTGTCAGCAAGGTGATGTCTCTTCCATCTCTGCTGTCCTTCCAAGAGACAAGCATTTCATTTCATGGCTGCCGTCCCCATCCACAGTGATCTATGAGCACAAAAACCTAAAATCTGATACTTCTTCCCTTTCTTCTCCCTCTATTTGCCAGGAAGTGATGGGACCAGTTGCTAAGATCTTCATTTTTTCATGTGTTAAACTTCAAACCAGCTTTTACATTCTCCTCTTTCACCCTGATCAAGAGGTTTCTTAATTCTTCTTCACTTTCTGCCCGCAGAGTTGAAATTGTCTGCATAGCCGAGATTGTTGATATGTCTCCTGGCAGCCTTAATTCTGGCTTGATTCATCCAGCCTGGCATTTCACTAGATGTACTCTGTATTGTTGTTGTTGTTTCTTGTCTGCCATTTTTGAAGAGGACCAATGACATCATGAGTGATTTCTTGACCTGTATATGAATTGGATTTAAATGAGGCAGAGTTGCACAAAGTCATCAACCTCATTCTCTCGTCCAGAGTCATTTAAGTCCAGAGGCAGAACATAAGTCAAAATGATTGGTAATGGCCCAGAATGTGTTGAATGACCTTGGCATCTTTGATGCCTGACCAAGTTCCACATCGCCTGCTTCAGCTGCCTTAATAGCCATTGGAACAAATTATCCTCATCCATCTATCCCACTAGGGAAAGTCTTCATGTGCTTGGGGTAGACATCCCCCTAACTCATTAACAGATTTAAGGCATATCAGTTACACTCAACCAGTCTGCTGAGATAGTTTACTAGGGTGTGGCCACAGTGCATGCTACAGCTTCTTGGAGCCACAGGTAAGAGTTGGGTGAAAATGGACACCAAAATTGGATGAGCAACCCTGAAAATGGCTCAACAAATCCTCATGCCAAATGTGCTAGTCCTTCCTGAACATTTCATATACCCCTGTATTCTGCATATAAGTTAAATAAATAAGGTGACAATATGCAGCCTTGTCATACTCCTTTTCTGAGCTCAAATCAATTACTTGTTCCATGTTTGGTTCTAACTGTTGCTTCTTGGCCCACATACAGGTTCCTCAAGAGAAAACCAACATGATACCCCTATCTCTTTGAGAACTTGCCACATTTTTTCATGGTCCGTACAGCTAAAGGCTTTAGTATAGACAATGAAGCATAGATTTTTTTTTCCTGAAACTCCCTTGCTTTCTCCGTAATCCAGGTCTGTAGTTACTCTTTGAAAATCTGCCTGCTCTTCTGGTAATTCTTGGTTCACATATTACTGAAGCCTAGCTTTCAGAATCTTAAGCATAACCTCGCTGTCATGTGAGATGAGTGAAATTATTTGGTAATTTGAACATTCTCTGGCACTGCCTCTCTTTGCTTTTAGGACATAAAACTGATCGTTTTCAATCCTGTGGCCACTGGTGAGCTTTCCAAATTTGCTAGCATATTGAGTGCAGCACTTTAACAGCATCAGCTTTTAGGATTTTAAATTGTTTACCTGGAACTTCATTACCTCCACTTGCCTTCTTGTTAGCAATACTTCCTAAGGCCCTCTTGACTTCATTCTCTAGGATGTCTGGCTCTAGATCAGTAACCACACTATTATCATAGTTACCAGTGATATTAAGATAATCCTCATATAATACTTCTATATATTCTCACACCCGTCTTCTTAATCCTTTTTACTTCTGTTAAGTCCCCATCATTTTTGTTTGTTATCATGTACATTTTTGAATGAGTCTTTTCCTTGGTATCTCTGTCTCTTGAAGATATCTCTTGTCTTTCCCATTCTGCTGTTCTCTTCTATTTCTCTGCATTGCTCATTTAAGAAAACCTTCTCTCCTTGCTAATCTCTAGAATTCTGCAGTCAATTGGATATAGCTTTCCCTTTCTCTGCTTTTGTTTTCTTCTTTGCTCAGCCATTTGCAAAGCCTCATCAGACCACCATGTTACTTTCTTGTTCTTCTTTGCCTTTGGAATTTTTTGTTCTTGTTGCTGCTGGCTCCTATACAATATTACCAACCTCTGTCCATAGTTCCATAGTTCTTCAGGCACTCTATCTACCAGATCTAATCTCTTAAAACTACTCATCACTTCCACTTCACATTCACAAGAATGCTAGTTAGGTCATACCTATATGATCTAATGGTTTTCCCTACTTTCTTCAATTGAAGTCTGAATTTTGTAGTAAGAAGCTCAAGATCTAAGCCATAGTCAGCTCCAGAATTATCATCTCATAGGTATCTTCCAAGCTCTGATTCTGTGATTATAGCAATTAATTACCATAAGCAATGACATTATTGTGAATAGATACAATCTGAAGGAATATAGTGATGTAAGCAATTTGTCTTCAGCAGCCAGATCCCCTTTTCCTATAGTAGGTAGGTCTGCAGCCAGCAACTAGTGCTCTTCTGCCCATATCTCCCACCATGAAAAAAAAATTGAACTGGGTCAGCTTATTAGAACTAAAGTATTTATTATCTACTCACAATTTATCTCCATCCCCAGAAGTATTTTTCATTCCAAATAGTAATATGATACAGATGATTTTAGACCAGGGGTCAGGAGTCCCTTACAGTCACTAGACGAATAACTGCTGGCAAGTTTCTTCACTTTGTGACTCAGTTTCCTCATCTGTAAAATGGAGATAGTAATACCTACCCTATCAACCTTAAAATGCTGTTGTACATTTTTTGTAGTCCTTAAAGCAACATGTAAATGCAAGCTATTATTTTTAAAAGAACAGTAAGGAGAGAGAAATGTTTAACACAAAGAAACTGTCTAATTTCTAATTCTGAAATGTGTCATGTAGGTAAAACAGTTATTTGAGGGTACCAGGCAAAGGGTTCCTGGGGCTGCTAACATGTACCACATAGGTGACTACATAGTCCACCTAAGACAACCTTTTCTATAAGTCACAATTTTATCTGGCTTTCAATATTTTTAGAATAAGATATTTATCATAAAAAATTGCTTAATATATTCTTTAACAAGACATAAACTTCCCTAATAGTAAAATTGATTTTTTCCACAGCTCACAAGCTCGTCCTTCAAGAAAACAACCTCATTTTACAGCCTCTTTTTTTGACTAAGACACATTCTCCTCAAGTACAGATTTAGTGTTTGTAATGCTTTCTAGATTTTTTGTAATGCTCTAAATACTTAACTCAGCAAAGCAAATTTAACCATAAGCAACACAGGAGCTACCAGCCTCAATTAAAAATGAATTGATAAAAGATAGTTTTGATTCAAATTTAATATAATCTAAGACCTTCACTCACTAGGTATATGCAGACCTGAATAAAACATAGAACTCCCATAAGGAAGAAAACAAAAACAAAAAAATGGTAAAAACAATGTTTCATTTATCACAAATAAATTATTTTTATTACATCTGAAAGAAAAATGGGAAGACTGACATCGAACCACAACATTTGAAAGGGTTTTCAACTGAGGTAAGCTTTAAAATCTTTCCTTCCAATGGCTTAACAAAAATGGCAATTTCCTTAGAATAATAAAGTGTCAACCAATTGTACTCAATCAAGAAAGCTTTTCAAACATATCAAATTATCAAAAGAGGGAAAACTGTTTTTTTTAAGTTTTCACTTTGTAAGGCCTTTAGTCCTTTACCAGACTTTTTTCCATAAATGCAATTGAAATTACATTATTGTTTTAAAGTTTATTTTGGTATGACCTAAGATGACAAAAAAAATCCGTTAAAGTTTGACTATTTTTCTTCCCATTTGGCAACAAATAAGACAAAATATTTTGGCAGGGATTGAGGCAATCAGGGTTAAGTGACTCACTCAGGGTTACACAGTAAGTATCAAGTGTCTGAGGCCGAATTTGAATTCAGGTTCTCCTGACTCCAGAGCCAGTGCTCTATATACCGCATCACCTAACTGCCTCCGATAAAATGTTATTTTTAAGCATCCCCTCATCTAAAGTCAATAGAAACCCTTCTACTGACAGCCACTTTATAAAACCTATTTACTCCATTGTTTTCCCCTAATCATTCTAGCATACATGAATGGCCCTCTTCCTCTAAATTCCTGTAGTACTTTCTGTTTCTACTACTCATTCTAGCATCAGATCATATACGCCCACTTTTTTTGTGGGGATGGGCAGTATAGAGAAATTTCCTGAACCAATTCAGAGCACCACTAAATCATGTTGCCTTTCAAATATATTTTCTGATTGGAGCATATGCATGTAAAAGTGGTCTCTGCAACAAAACTTTGAACTCCCTGAGGTCAGGGACTGCTCTTCACATTCCTTTTGCATTTCCCATATTAAGGACTGTAGGGTTCAGTGCATTACATGCTTCTTCATTTCTGTGGATCTGGGATCTCACTGATGTGGTTTATCCCTCCAATGCTGCAGATGGTAATCCATCTGTGCTTTCTCTCCTGTGTGATTATTGCTCATCAGATCCTCTAGGTCTTTGAAAATCTAATGGTTATCAGAGCAGCATCATGGGCTGTCCATCTTGTAGCCATCGCTTTTGCTACTCCTCTTTTTCTGATTATAAATTTTGACAGTGATATCTTTAGGCCACTTCATCATCAAATCATGGAAGAACTTGGATGTAAGTCTTCCTATATTGCATTTCCTGTACTCCCATCATGGTATGGGGATTCTGTTCTGGGATCACAGTTGACTCGTTCTAACTGTGGGAATCCTGCTTAGTTTCTTTTCCTTCCACTTACTAATATGTTTAAATTTAGTAGATCTCATATGAAATCTACCTTAGGCCATGATTGGAAATATGCCACAGACTACTTGTAGTCATCAGCTGCTGTTACTGCTGCTGCTGCAATCTCTGTGGTACATGTACAGTTCCTGTCCTTACTCCAACTAATAGGTGCAAGAAGCAACTAGCCTCAGCTATGCCCAACTACACCCAGATGAAGGGGAGGCATAGAAAAGAGAGATCACGCTCTGCTTGAGGTGACAGCTCAGCCTGGGGCAACCTCTTAGGTGGCAGAATCCAAAGGAGGCAGAAACGCTGCCCAAGATACCCACTACACCCTCCCTAAAGATTGTCAAACTCATCAAATTGAAGCAGCGCAGCCAGAAAACAAAAGAATTGAGGAAGCAAGTAGGCAGTTTCCCTACACTTGAAGGAAACTAGGCTGTTAATCAGCTAGAGATAGCACTGTGTACCCAGAAGTTACTTGGAGTATGGGACAAAACCAGTGAAAAGTGAACTCCCCAACATTAAAAAAGAGTCAAATTAATTTTAAAAAAAAGGTCAGAAAGATTTTTTGAGGTCCTGTAGCAGGACTAAACTCACCATCTTAAAGAGTCAGAAAATAAGGGAAGAAAGAAAAGAAAAAAGAATGAAATCGCCAAACGTTTTAGAAGGTAGAAAAATCAGTTAAAATCCTAGACCACAAGCAGGTAAATTAACAGGGAAGTTACTAAAAACTCTTCCTCACTTAAATCCAATTCACTCATGAGTCAAGACATCATCCTGTGATGTCATTGGTCTTCTTTGGAAACAAAGGACAGACAACAACAATAACACCTAAAAGCAAAAGAGAAGATGAGTAACGGTATATCTGAAAGATTGAAAATTTCTCTAAATAAATATTGCAAGACAAAGGAAGTTGGAACAAGCGCCTGACAAAGACGGGATCCTATAGATTCCAAAAAGAACATGGAACCATAGCAAAATGTTCCATTGTGGTTTGAGAGAGAAATACAAACCTTGAGAAAAGAATATAGATGAGAATAAAAAACAAATTTTATAGCCTGCTCCAAAAAATAACGAGCGGAATAGAAAAACATATACAAAATGGTAAGTCTCTACAAAGAAATGAAAAAGAGAACATAAGCAAAACACATTGATCTCATAGTCAGGATGGGTAGAGACTATTTAATTATCATAATCATGCAAAAAAAATCACAAGTCAAAAAACTTGAACACTAGAGTATAACAAATGATGCAAGTGAATTGCCCAGAATTCCTGAACACAGAACACATAAAACCATTTGGAAGAATCCACAAACTTTCTTGAGGAAGAAAAAACACCCCTGTGGTTCAAACTCCAAGACACAGCAGTTAAACTTCACAGTTCCAAAGACAAAAAAAACAGATTCTGCAAGTAACTAGGAGAAAGACTTTCACATATCAAGGAAAAGACATTCAAATAACACAAGACTACTCTATACCCGCCAAAAACTATAGCAGGTAAGAAATAATACATTCTGAAAAGCAAAAGAGCTCAAGCTAAAAGCCAAAATGACAAATAATTATTGGGCAAACCTCATAGTCTAGTAATTAAAATGATAGGAATTCAACAGAGAGTTGTTCGAACCATTCCTACAAAAAAAAAGTCAGTAGATTCTTGGACTTGCAAGCACCTCAAACAACAGATAAAAGGTAAACAAATAAAACTGGAAAAGAAAGTACAAGTAAGGAAATAAATTATAGCTACTCTAGAGACAACAAAAAATACTCAAAAATTAAAGACACAAGATTTTTTAAAAAAAAAGCAAAAACAACAGGAGGAACACAAAGATATTACTTTCAAGAATAGACAAGAAAATAAAGATAAAAGCAATTTTTTTTAAATTTTGCTTTGTTTCAAGTAACAAAAATCTATTTTTCTCCCTTCCAGTTCTTCCCCAATGGAAAAAAACATTAAAAACAAAACACCTAAAATAAATATGCATAGACATGCAAAAAATTCTCATATTGGTTATATTTTCTTTAATGTGCTATTCTAAACCCTGAGTCCTTCACCTTTCTCTCAAGGGGCAGGTAGCATGCTTCGTGATCAGTCCTCTGGAATCATGGCTTGTCATTGCATTGATCAGCTCTGAAATTTTTTGAAGTTCTTTGTCTTTATGTTGTTATTGTATAAATTATTCTTCTGCTTCTATTTACTTTACTTAGTATTGGTTCATACAAATCTTCCCAGGATAAAATTGGAATTCAAAGAAAAAGAAGTTATGATGGAGAAATAGGCATAAAACACTATAGACTAAACCACACAACACTTCTTACGGGTGAGTCAATAGCTTGTGGAACTAAATTATAGAACGTGATTGTGCTTTAAAATGGGAGACAGGAAGTGAAAGATGAGAAGACTAAAGAATACTTCCATTGGAGGAGAGAGATATTTTTAATGTAAGACCATGATCTTTCCACTTTCTCTGAGAGTTGTGGCTCCATGGAAAACACCCTACCTCAGGAGAAGAGTTCCTGGAAGAAGGTAGAAGTATGGGAAGGCAAGAACTCAGAGAGGAAATTCAATAGGAAATGGGAAAGAATGTAATTGTGGGGAAGAAAGATTTGGGATACAAGAAAATTTCTACCATGGGGTAATACTTGTATTCTTATGGACTTCAGGAATGGATGCTTCTGAGAGTGAGATGCAACAGAAAAGGGAGTGAGGAGGCAAGGTCTACCCGGCAATTACACAGAAAGTATTTAGAAGGGAGAAATCAAGCATGGTACATTTAATCGGTAATTTTAATTCCATGAGAAACACAAAGAGAATAGCAAAAGAATAAAGAAGCTTAAAGACCATGAAAGAAAGAATAAAGGTTTAAAATAGACAAAAAAGGAAGGGAATTAGTGAAAAGAGTAAGTTTTTAAAATTCTTTCTTATGAAAAGAGTATAGAGCACCAAAAAATATTAATAAACAAAAGAAGTTACAGTGTAGGAGAGGAGAGGATACTTTGAATTAACCATTTAACTCAATGGGGGGAAAGGAGAAAAGAGGAGAATAATTAGATTAAATTGAAAAGAAATCAATAAATTGAGTAAAGTGGCAAAACTGGTGAAAAATTTAACAAATGAAAGGAGGTTTGGGGGG
>JAQQSZ010019860.1:0-10273 GCA_028646595.1 Phalanger gymnotis
TTTTTTCCACTTGGGCAAATCAGGAAGAATTTCATGGAAGAGGTAACATTGTAGATGGGCCTCAAAGATAGGTGGGAATTCAATAGGCACATAGCACATGTTTAATAAATACTTGCTGATTGATTGATCAACAGAGAGTACATTTCAGAAACAGAAGGCAAAGTAAGCAAATATTCAGAGACAGGAAAGGGTGGGATAATTTCAATAAATGGCAATAGTTTAGTTTTGATATAAGAGAGGTCATGTGAGATAACCCTGGAAAAGTGGTTGAAGCCAAATAGTGAAAAGCATGATAGAGAAAGATTTGGGGACCTTCCTTTGAGTGGACAACTGAGAAACTATTAAATTTCTTGAGCATGGTGATTACTTTGTAGTGAGGAAGATTACCCCCAAAAGCAGAGTGAGACATATTGTAATTGAAAGATATAAATTTCTGTTTAGATAGATATTTCAATAGCTTAAGAAAAAAATGTTATAAGGATCTGAATTCTCACAAGAATGGGAAGGAGACACATACAAGAAATATTACATAGCTAAGACAGGTGATGATGATGACATGGTGATGCAGCTATATGGCCATGGTAGTCATTTACATTAAATTAACAGTTAATGTTATGTGAAACATGTGGTAAGGAAAAACTTCTCAATAATTAAAACAATCCAAAAGTAGAGTGGATTGAATTTCAAAGCAATGGATCCTCCTCACTAGATGTCTTCAAGCAAAGAAGGGCATTCTAGTTGAAGTTTAAAGCTAACTAGATGGTCTCTAAGGTCCCTTCTATTGGGAGAGTCCATAGCTCTATAAGCAGATGAAATTGTCAAAGGAGACAGTGGGAGATAAAACATTGGTCTAGGTTGTTTTCCTTCATTCTCAAAGAGGACCAAAATGACATCACCGTGCTAGCATCAAGTTTCAATGCTTCTGACTGTGGCTGATCAGACCAATATGCGCTTGGAATGCTCTACCACAAATAGGGCACAAATAGTCCACATGAATATTTGGGGTGGATTCTCTAAATCTGTGCATCCTGTGTTTCCTCTAAGCTGTTTTAATTCTGCTTTGCTCATAGAGCACAATACTTTCTCTGATGTGGGGACACTATGCTGAGCAGTTTTATGCCAGTGTCTCCCATGCCATGCAATTAATTCCAAAGATCTCAAGAGAGACTTTGAGGGTGGATTAGTATTGCTTCTTCTGACCACCATTTGATGCTTGCTATGTGTGAGCTCTCCATAAAATAGTCTTTTCGGCAAGCATTTGAATTCAAACAATATGGCCAGCCCATCAGAGTTACACTCTCTGAAATAGAGTTCGAATGCTTAGCAGTTTAGTTCAAGTAGGGACCTCAGTGTCTGGTACCTTATCCTGCCAGGTGATTTTCAGAATCTCCTGAAGACAATTCAAATGGAATAGATTCAATTTCCTGGCATGATACTAGTGTACTGTCCAGGTATTACAGGCATACACCAATGAGGTCAGCACAACAGCTCTATGCCTGAAGAGACTGTATGAGGAAAATCCTTTAGGAATAGAGAAGAGGTGGCAGTTAAAAGTCAGAAAAGGAATGATTATAAGGGCAGGAGGCAAATTGTGCATGTGAAAATTTGTGGAAGCCAAGAGAGGAGCTAATAGCTCCAATTTCATAAATATAAATAATTATTTGATATCCATAGAAAATGAATTCAAGAATCAGAAAAAGATAAAAAAAATCTGGGGATAAGAAGAGGTCTAGGACTTTCAAATGCTTCAGAGAAGACAAGAAGGATGACAACTACAACGTGGTCACTAGTTGCCAATGTAGATTAATTGGTGGCACTGGAGGGAAAATTATCTGTGGAAAGATTGGAATAAATCAAATTGGAAGGTTTTGAATCAGTGGCAAAGAAATTAAAATAATGAATGTGAACTACCATCTCTAAAAGTTTGTCAGTGATGGGGATAACGATGTCATAGCATCTTAAGCAATTAGAAATGCTAAGAAAATGTTCTTTTTTTTCCCTTTGGTTAAAGCCAAAGATGCCATGAGAATGCTTTTAATAGAGAGTAAGAAACCTATGGAGAGGGAAAGATTAAAGATACAAAAAAGATATTGGATACAGATGTAGATGAACATGTTAGCCTTAGCAAGGAGAAGAGCCACCTCTCTCCGAAACTAAAGAGGAGGACAGAATGGGTGAAGATTGAGAGACTGAAGTATGGAAAGGGAAAATGCAAAGATTAGAAAATCTCAATCTTTTAGGTAAAATAGGTGATTAAGTCACTTGCTCAGAATTGAAGGTCAGTCAGTGAGTAAAGAGCAAACCTTTAAGAGTTCTGTGAAATACTTTATTGATTGTAATCAAAACAACAAGCAAGATCTTCTCAATCTTCCCTATGAAATCCTAGTGCTAGCAAAAGTACAAGCAACATCTCTTTCTGACATGGAAAGGAAAGAATAAAACTCTTCCTTCTCCTCTTTGACCCTTGCTCCCTAACTGTGACTAGTCTTCAAGACAAGGTGCAAAAAGTATTGCAATGAACAATATAGAGTCAAAACCTTGTCAGGGTTCACAGGAGATACAATGAGCATAAAGCAGAGAATGTCATACAGTTTACTCTCTGAATCCTGTTTTGACCACACCTCATTTCATAGCTCCAGTACTCAACTATACAAAAAAAAGAAGTGTTCAGGAAATACCTTTTCTCCCCAGGCCAAACTTTCAGCAAAGAATCAATTCCTGTTTTGATCTATATGCCAGCTAAAATAATAAAAGTTAGAAAAAGCAAAAAAAATGCTAATTCATTTGTTTCAATTTCACAATAATAAATAATGCTGCTGCAAAGCAGCAATGGAGTGCAGTAGAAAGAAAACTGGCCTTATTTAGGATGACAGGTTCAAATCCTGACTGTGACACATCCCAACTAGGTGACACCAGGACAAATAACTTTTCAGTGGCCCAGGCAACTCTCTGAGATTCTAAGATGCAAAGTAATTACTGAGTTGGATTGAAAGGAGAAGTTCCCTGCCAGGGACTCCCCACATTGATAAAATGAAAAGTCCAATATAAAAAAAGAACACACACACAAACCCCCCATAATTATTATATTATCTAAAGAAGAGAAGAAGAATTAAAGAATCATAGAGATAAAAGCCAAACCCCAAAGTGACAGAACCTATTTTGTAAATTTAACCATTCATCAATTCAGTTCAACAAACATTTTTTAAGCCCCTGCTATGTGCACCTACTATGCTAGGTAATGGAGGAAGGTCAAAGGTAAATAAAACACTATTGCCAAGAAAAGTAAACCTGTCATCCCTGAAGTTTATACCCTTCACAAACCAAAGAAAACAAATTCCTAATTCTTACAGAAAGGGTACAGGGAGTAAGCATTTAGTAAATACCTACTATGTGCCAAGTACTGTACTATTTTACAAATATTATTTCATTTGATCCCCACTACAGTCATATGAGGTAGGTGCCATTATTATCCCCATTTTATAGTTGAAGAAACTTAAATGGCCAAAGAATAAATGACTTGCCTAAGGTCAAAGAGCTAGGAAATATAGGAGGCTGGAGTTGAACTCAGGTTTTCCCAACTCCAGGCCCTGTGCTCTAGCCACTATACTGCCTAGCTACCTCAGAAGAGAAAGGAAGAGAGTAGTACATATCTGGCACTGGTAAAATTCAATTTTGTGAAAGAAATTAATTGGGATGAATGAATTAATTCCATCAACATTTGTTATAACTAATGAACTGGGTTCAACCCTGGTGCTCACTTCATCCTTACTAAACTGACAGTGATAGCAGCAAGTAATCACAAAAGATCGACCTACATGTGGAAGTTCTTAGACAAAAGAATTTTCAAAAACATTTAGGAGAGAGAATTACCTTCTTTGCTTGATGAGTCTAACGGAGATAAAAAAAAATACACTAAATTAGTACAATTCCTGAAAGATGCCATCAGAGAGACAATAGATGAGGAAAAAAAGAAATTTAAATCAGGCATGGGTTACACCAAATAGAGATTGTCTAATTAAACAAAGAAATAAGACAAAATTAACTTAGAGGAACTTTTCCTCAAACAAAAGTAAAATAAAGCCTGACAATTTAAAAAGGAAAGTTTATGACAGCTTTGAAAGTAAAGTGTAAAATGGAAAAAAAAAAAAAAGTGATGATTGACTTATGCCAAGTACTTGATGACTTTGTAAGAGTTTCACATGAAAAGTGGTAAGGTATATTTTAGGCCAATGGCTCACAATGCGAATGAAGAATACAACAACTAGGTATATGAGTTTTGAGGTGGGGCAGTGGGAGGGAGAGTCTCACAGAAACCAATCTTCCTATATTCTCCTCCCTTTCGGGAGCCAAAGAACCACAGCCCTTCCCTTGGAGTCATTTTCCTGCCTTGTTCTCTTTTTATGTAATGCACTTTTCCTCTGTATCTCTTTTCTCTTATAAAAGTTTCCATGCCACTTCTAGAAGGGCTTCTCCAACTACCGTCCAGGTAGCCTGAAGGATTTCTCAAGCTCATGTCTTCTCTAAGCTTAAGTATAAAATGTCCTCACTAACGGAGGATAATCTGTACTTAAAAAAAATGACTTCCCTTAAAATGGGGGGCAAGATTTCATAATAAAGTTTGACTGGCCATTTATCTTGAAAAACAAAAAATATAAAAATAACTTTATTTTATCTAATGTTTAATAAAGAACAGGCCATGATTAGAACTGCACACTAATTCTTAGTGTGAAAAAGGATGGATCAACTGTGGATTTATTTGGCACATATGTCAAAACTGCATGACTGCACAATACCATATTCTTCATTACAATTTGACTTTCACAGTACAATCATAAAGAGGATCATTGTTGCAAAAATATTCCAGGGTCTTCATCAGTTTTCTCAGGGTCTCTCTTAATCCTTTGATATTCACCTATTCTCTTTTGAAGCCACTTGGTCAGTCAAAGAGACAAAGATCTGAAACCTTGATGAATGGGTGGGGATGAATGGGGATAGTGATAAGATGGGAGTGATACTTGAGTGGGATTACTTTTATGAGTGGTCAGTTTATGCAGGATTATCTTTGTTGTATTATATCTTTTACTTCCTTGGGCAACCTTCAACCTTATGATATAGTAATGGAGAACCATCCTCGGACTGAGGAACATCTGGGTTCTTAACTCTGAAATGATACATACTAGCTGAGTGATTCTGGGCAAAGCACATTTCCCAGGGCCCCGGGCAACTCGCTGAGGTGCCACCTTGCAGAACAGCTGCTGATCTGATCTGTTAAGGAGAGTTTCCACAATGGGAGTTCCCTATACCAGGGAAATCATGAGACTCATATAATGAGAAGTTAGATAAGAAGCCCAACTACTATTCTATTTTCTTTCTATGTGTAGAAAGTCTGATGTAGCTTGTGGGGCAACCAAAGGCTGAAAAGGTTGGGAAATTGTTGGCATAAAGTGAAGACATGAAGAATACAAAGTGCCGTCAGAACAAGCCAGAGAAAAATAGAAAATTATTTTAATGAAATGATGCAAAGCGAAAATAACAGTGAGCATCTACCCTTCATAAGTATCTTCAAATTAATTTCGTAATTACTAAACTAACCCAGGAATTCAATTAGCTAAGAAAAAGAAGTTCCACAATTGCATATTGTTAGAATCCAAACAGTCAAGTTCAAGATTGAGATGAGCCTGAGTGGAATATAGAATTAGATTGACAATAACTGCCTCCCTAAAAGAAAGAACAATAATTCTGGTATCTAGAAAGGATATAAAAATTAATACTAATAATTATAGAGGAATAACTCCATTATCTAGCTTACTAAAAGACTACAATAGCATGCTGCTAAACAGAATTGAACCTTATATTACCCCATTGTGATGTGTCAATCAAACAGGATTTAAAAAAAAAACAACAAAGAAACAGTATTCAATTGGTACATTATTTAAGGAGATTGGTAGTAGGTTGGCCACTCAAATAATTTTCCGCTGTAATTAGTTTTGTAGCTTTTACAGGGGCTTTGGTTCAGAAAGTTGTATGGAATTTAAGATATATACATGCTTATTTAATATGGAATGAAGCAACTGTAAAGGATTTCTAGATCCATACATGTATTTTAAGGGGAAAGAGCACTGGGTAAATAAATTTGAGAAATAATTAATCACAATTAGAATACTACCTCAAAATGGTAGGCTTCTCCGTCACACCTGTATTATTTCTTTTTAATGATTTCTGCCTAACAGGAAAGAAGAAGGAAGATTTCTGTCTTCCCAAGGTAAAGGATGAGTAACATCCAGACATCCTCAAGTCTAGGTTTTGCAACAGCTCTGTATTGATGCTTTGATGAGCAAAGAATGACCTTCATGACCTAGCTTTGTGGTAGCTGAGACAAGGATTCATTAGGCAGTAAAACCACATTTGGATATGAGCTTGTTGGGACCAATGCTATGTAGAAACTGAGCCAAGTTTGAGACCAAGATGGGATAAAGGGGAGTATGCCCCCTAGGTGTTGATGGAAATGTTTAGTTTTGTTTGTATTATATCTGTGAAGTAAATATCCTTTTGTAAAAAAATCACTGACTAAGTAGTTAAATTTAACAAGGGCACTACTCACTGGCAACGAATAGTGGAGGATTAAGGCATGAATACAGCCAGTTGGGGGCTCAAGTCAATACCAGCAGAGGCCTACCCAGGCAAATGATTCTGTCCTTTCTGGGAGGGTGAAGTCAGAGTATACTTGCCACAACAATAGGAAGCAAAGGGAGGGAAAGGATTAGATGAAACAGGAGTCCTTGAGATTGTCTAACCTACATATTACTTAAATTCCAGTAAGTTAAAACAGAGAGAGAGAGAATGAATTAGGGACATCCATGCTTAGAGGAGCATTAACATTCTCCAAGAAGGGGAATGAGGCTGTCCTCATGACTTGGCAGCTCTGTTTCCTTCCTCCCTTCAAGGGAGAGGCCTAAGACCTTTTACCTTAAGGTTCTGAGGGAGGAGCAATTATTAGCTATCTGTGGGCTTCTTAAATGTCTAGTCTGACTATTAGACTTACATAGCAACAAGATTAAAGAAAAAGAACTATATGTTCAAAAAAATTTATAGCAACTATTTCCGAGTGGCAAATAACTAGGAACTAAGGGGGTATCTATTATTTGGGGAACAGTTGAACAAATTACTATAAATGAAATGAACAGAATGCTATTTTTTAAATTTTATTTTTATTTTTAGTTCCAAAGTATCTCCCTCTCTCTATCCTCCTCCCCACCCGTTGAGAAGGCAAGAAGTAGGATACCTATTATAGATATGCAGTAATGAAAAACATATTTGTGCACTAGTTATGTCATACATTCAAAGAAAGCAAGAAAAATATATGTTTCATTCTGCATTCTAAATCCATCAGTTCTTTATAGGGAGGTAGACAGTATTTTATATCATGATTCCTTTGGAGTTGTGGTAGATTACTGTTTTGGTCAGTTACCTACCATTTGATTATACTTATAATTTTGCTGTTACTATGTAGATTGTTTTCTTGTTTCTGCTCAATTCACTTTCCAACAGTTCATATGTCTTCCTAATTTTTTTTCTGAAGCCACTTCCTTTATCATTTCTTATGTCACAGTGGTATCCATCATGTTAATATACCATAATTGTTCAACTATTCCCCAATTGATGAGTATACCTCAGTTTCCAATTCTTTGCCATAACAAAAAGAGCTTCTATAAATATTTTTGTATGTATAGGTGTTTTTCCTTTATCTTTGACTAGTAGCAGTGTTCTTGGGTCAAAGGGTATGCATGGTTGTGTAGCTCTTTGAGCAAAGTTACAAATTGTTTTCCAAAATGGTTGGACTAGTTCAAACCTTTACCAGCAGTGCATTAATGTTCTGATTTTCCCATTCCTCATCCAGTATTTGCTATTTTCATTTTCTGTTATCTTAGCCAACACAATGGGGCTTTTCAACCTCATCATGACTATTAATACTTTTGATTTGTTCTTTCTGAGCAGCTGTCTATGCATATCCTTTAACTATTTATCAGTTGGATCATGGCTCTTTTTTATGAATTTACCTAAGTTCTTGATATTTTTGAGAAATGAGACTTTATCAAAAGAACTTCCTCTAAAATTTTCCCAGTTTCCTCATTTTCTTCTAATTTTGACTGAATTTATTTTGTTTGTGCAAAGCCTTTTTTAATTTCTTGCAATCAAGTTTATCATTTTATCTCCTGTGAACTTCTATTATTCTCTTGATCATGAACTCTTTCCCTATCCATAGATCTGACAAGTATATTTTTTTCCATGCTTTCCTGATTTGCTTGTGATATCATACTTTATGTCTAAATCTGTAACTATTTTGAGCTCATCTTAGTATGCACGGTCAGATGCTGGTCTATTTCTAGTTTCTTCAAGAGTACTCTCCAATTTTCCCAGAAGTTTTTTTTTTCCAAATAGTGAATTCTTGCCCCAATAGCTAGTATTTTGAGCTTATCAAACATTAAATTACTGTGCTCATTTGCTTCATCAATTGTGTACCTAACTTATTCCACTGATTAAACACTCTATTTCTTATCCAATACAAAATTGTTGGAATGATTACTACTTTGTAATAGAGTTTTGAGGTCTGATACTTCCAGGCCCCCTTACTTTACATTTTTTTTTTATTGATTCCCTTGATATTCTGGACTTTTTAGTTTCTCCAGATGAATTTTCCTATTTTTTTTAAATCTAGCTCTATAATTAATTCTTTGGTAGTTCTATTAGTATGTCATGGAGTTATTAAATTAATTTTGTGAGTATTGTCATTTTATTGTATTGATTTACCCTATGAGCAATTAACAATTCTCCAGGTTTTTTTTATACCTACCATTATTTGTGTGAAATCATGTTTTGTAATTTTGTTCAAACAATTCACATGTATGTCTTGGCAAGTAGACTCCCAAGTATTTCATACTGACTGCAACTATTTTAAATGGTATTTCATTTTCTGTTTCTTCCACACGTTTTTTTTTTTTTGTAATATATAGTATTGCCGATGATTTATCTGGGCTAATTTTATACCCTGCAACTTCTCTAAAGATGTTAACTGTTTAAACTAAATTTTTTAGGTTACTCTCTAGAGTTCTCTAAATGTACAATCCTATCATCTGTCACAGTGATGGTGCTGTTTCCTCATTACCTATTTTTATTCCTTCAATTTCTTTAACAATAGAAATAATGGACATTCCTGCTTTGCCCCTGATCTTATTGGGAAGGTGAGTTTATCCACATTATAGATAATACTTGCTCTTTGTGTTACAAGGATACTACTTATCATTTTAAGAAAAGCTCCATTTATTCCTATGCTTTCTGAGATTTTTTTTAATAGGAAAAGGTTTTTTTTTTGTCAAAAGCTTTTTCTGCATCTATCGATATAAACGTACTATTTTTATTATTTTTTGTTATTGACAGCATCAATTATGCTTTCCTAATATGGAACCTGTCCTGAATTCCAGGTGTAAATTCATTTTGTTCATACTGTGTGTCTTAGTGATATATTGCTATAATCTCCTCATTATATTTCATTTATAATTTTTGTACAAATATTCGTGAGGGAAATTGGTCTATAGTTTTGTTATGTGTATTTGTGCTTTTGTTTTATCTGAGTTCATGATTTTTATTCCCTGCCTTTTTTGCTTCAACTGAGGCATAATAGATTCTGCTTCAGCCTCTAATTTTAACTCTGTGTGTTTTTCTGTTTATTCTTGTAAACACCATACTGTTACATTCCAATTTCTAATCCATTTTCCTATTCTCTTCTATTTTTTTTATAAATTTTATTTAATATATTTAGTTTTCAGCATTGATTTTCATAGGAGTTTGAATTACAAATTTTCTCCCCATTTCTACCCTCCTCCCCACTCCAAGATGGCATATATTCTGGTTGCCCTGGTCCCCAGTCTGCCCTCCCATCTGTCACCCCACTACCCTCGCATCCCCTTTTCCCTTCCTTTCTTTTAGGGAAAGATAAATTTCTCTTTGCCTATGTATCTTATTTTCTTGTTGCCTGCAAAAACTTTTTTGTTTTTCTTTTTGAACATCTATTTTTTAAAACTTCGAGTTCCAAATTCTCTCTCCTTTTCCCTTCCCACCCATCCTCCCTAAGAAGTCCAGCAATTCAACATGGGCCACATGCGTATCATTATGTATAACTCTTCCCCAACACTCATGTTGTGAAAGACTAACTATATTTTGCTTCTTCCTAACCTATCCCCATTTATTGAATTTTCTCCCTTGACCCTGTCCCTTT
>JAQQSZ010019861.1:0-10272 GCA_028646595.1 Phalanger gymnotis
TCATGTTTTTCTTGGAGGTTTTTGTTGTAGGCTCTTTGACTTTGTTGCCTTCTTCTGGCAGTATGTTTTGGTCTTCTTTGTCATCAAAGAAGGATTCCAGAGTCTGAGACTGAATCTGGGTGTGTTTTCACTGCCTGGCCATGTTCCCAGCCAACTCACTTGACCCTTGAGTTTTTTCAGTGGGGTATGAGTGCTTGTAGACTAAAGAGTTCTATGTTCCAAGCCTGGGGGAATGCGCCAGCTCTTCCACACCAGCACTCCTCCTTCCCCAAGAACCCCCAACCTGGACTGGACTTAGATCTTCAGCAGGCTCTTCACTCCTGCTCTGATCAGCCACTTAATTCCTCCCACCAGGTGGGCCTGGCACCAGAAACAACTGCAGCTGTAGTTCTGTAGCTGCCCCACCTCTGCTGCCCCCAGGGCGGTGGCCCAACTGCAAACTCTATTCCAGTCCCCAGCAGCTTCTCCCACTAACCTACTCTGTTGTCCTTGGTGTTTGTGGGTTGAGAAGTCTGGTAACTGCTGCTGCTCACTGATTCAGGGTGCTAGGGCACGCTCAGCCTGGCTCCTGGTCTTGTTGGTCTGCACTGCCCACACTGGGCTCTACTCTGCTCAGCTCTGCTCCCCTCTGCTCCCAGCTCCATGCGGGATAGACCTTATCCAGAGACCATTCAGGCTGTCCTGGACTAGAGCCCTGCTTCCCTATGCTATTGTATGGGTTCTGCAGTTCTAGAATTGGCTCAGAGCCATTTTTTATAGGTTTTTGGAGGGACTTGGTGGGGAGCTCACGCTAGTCCCTGCTTTCCAGCCTCCATCTTGGCTCCACCCCTATTTTCACTAACTTTTAACTGAAATTTAGCATTTCCTTCCATTGTGAATGTAAGCAATAAAATGTAGGTATCCATATAGGCTTCATCACACTGCCAAAGGGGTACATGACACCCAAAGGTTAAGAACCTCTACTAGTTAAACCCCTTCATTTTACAGATAAGGAAAGCATTCCCAGCAAGATCACAGGATCACAGAATTATGCATATAAACCTAGAAAGATCTTAGAGGTAATCTAGTCTATTCTTCTCATTTTACAGGTGAATAAACTGATTTCTAGAGAGGTTAAGTGATTTGCCCAAGGTCCCACAGCTAGCTAGTGGTAGAACCAGAACTCAAAACCATGTCTTCAAATCCTGGCTCAGACCTCTTTACTCTGTACCTCACAGTACACGTGGTAGAAGCATAAGAGCAATAAATTAACGAATTGGAATTTATTAAGTACCAACTATGTGCTGTGGACTGTGATAGGAGCTGGTAATAAAAGGATAAAAGTGAGACAACCCCCAAGAACTTTATGTTCTAATTGGGTAATAAAACACAACTAGAGGAGAGGTGGCTAGAGAAGAGAATTTCTTTTTTCCTCCCTCAATAGAATTTTATCTTATTTCCCAATTACATGTAAAGATAGTTTTCAATGTTCATTTTTGTAAAATTTTGAGTTCCGAATTTTTTCCCTCCTTTCCTCTCCTGCTTCCTCCCCAAGACAGCGAGCAAACCGATATAGGTTATACATATACAGTCATGTTAAACATTTTTCCACATGTTGTGAAAGAAGCATCAGAACAAAAAGGAAACACCACGAGAAAGAAAAAAAAGTGAACGTAGTATTTGTTGATCTGCGTTTAGACACCATAGTTCTTTCTCTGAACATGGTTAGCGTTTTCTATCACAAGTCTTTTGGAATTGTCTTGGATCATTGCATTGCTGAGAAGAGCTAAATTTGTCATAGTTAATCATCTTACCATGTCGCTGTTGCTGTGTACAATGTTCTCCTGGTTCTGTTCACTTCGCTCAGCATCAGTTCATGCGAGTCTTTCCAGGTTTTTCTGAAATCCACCTGTTCATTATTTCTGATAGCATAACAGCATTCCATTATATTCATATACCATAACTTGTTCAGCCATTCCCCAATTGATGGGCAATTGCCTCGATTTCCAATTCTTTTCTACCACAAAAAGACTGCTATAAATATTTTGAAAGTGTGGGCCTTTTTCCCTTTTTGCGATCTCTTTGTAATGCAGACCTAGTAGTGATATTGCTGGATCAAAGGGTATGCACAGTTTTATAGCCCATTGGCCATAGTTTCAAATTGCTTTCCAGAAGGGTTGGATCTCTTCACAACTCCACCAACAATGCCTTAGTGTTCCAATTTTCCCATATCTTCTCCAACATTTATAGTTTTTCTTTTCTGTCATATGAGGCAATCTGATAGGTGTGAGGTGGTACCTCAGAGTTGTTTTAATCTTCATTTCAGAGAAGATAATTTTTTACGTGTATTATGAATGGAGGCAGAGAGTAATAGATTTTCATACCCTTTCCAGTACCCATCATAGTATTGATATGATTACTGTTCCCAGAAAGAGATAGAAAGGGAAAGCAATAGACAGGAACAAGACAGATGGTAAGATACCCAGAGCAGGTGGGCTCTAGTGTCCTGATTGATGACTACATGGAAATAAAGCATGGTCCGAGAGGGGAACACTAAAAATCTTTGCAAATATCAAAGTATTTATGAATATTAAAGAGAGTCTTCACGTTAGGTGGAATTGTAATTTAATTTCTTAAAAGCTGGACATTGAAAATATGTGTGTAGGGAGGGAGTAGATTGATACTCAAGCTCTTTATGGCCATACATTTACATTCTTGGAGGCAGCATTGGAAAGATAGCAGAGAAATAGAGATAGTTGCAGCTCTTCCTCCAAATCTTTGAAAAATTTGTATTTCTTGTATGTACATTTTGTGTTTACTTAGTTGTGTATTGAATATGCTCTGTCTCTATCTTCCAGAGCCAGGCCTACTACACCTCCCACTAAAGGCTCCAGGGATATCCTTTGAATTGGGCATGTAATGGCATGGGTTCAAGCCCCCACCAATTATGGTCCTCTCACAGATACATGCCAATGACTAGTACTCCGGTTTCATGTAACCACTTAATATCAATCAACTTATATGAAGGGATATTTAAATCAAAGATATAGTAAGAAGACAAATACAAACATTTCTGTACAATACCTCAGGAGAATATCTTACTCCACCTCAGTCACTTGGTAGAATGGATTGTAATCGTAATTAAGGTGGGACTTTTTTTTTTTACTGTTTTCTTTTTTGGAGCACTGAGGTAATCAAGTACCTTTGATGAGTCTGGCCTTTGTTTCTTTGATTGAATCAAGAGTCTTTGACCTGCTTAAGAAACAAAAAAGCCTAGTTCACATAGGTTTGAGTCCTATGGTTGTGATGCCCTTTGACCCTGAACAGGGTATATAAACTCAGATGTTAGCATTTTGTTTGGGGCTCTCACTCACTGGAAGAGTGTCATATAATATGACCAGAAAAGACTCTGGGTAGTTGTTAAGGAGCCCCTCCCACCCCCAGCTTTGAAAACCCAGATGTTGGTGCCTCTCTCCCTGGTAACTATGTAATTCTTTGGTCAGACAGCTAGAGGCCTGTCTGTTGATAAGTGTGTGTGTGTGTGTGTGTGTGTGTGTTTGCTCTGTTTATATTATCTCTGTTTGTAATTTCTGTTTGTATTTGCTCTGAAGTTCAGGGTGCTGGCTTTTCCCCCTGAATTAAGTGAATGATATATGTATGTTTGATTAAAGTGAGATTGTTAACCCCTTAAAGTTGCTTTCCTTAGAAAAGCAGATTAAAGAACCTGTGCTGGCAGCTCTTCTGTGTGATAGTGTTGTTGGTCTTACACAGCCACAACAGCTTCCAGGCTCATTGTTTCACTAAGGTTTTCACTAAGTCCACATTCAGCCATAGTATGGCTGCCATCTCAGCTACTCTCTTCATCTCAGTTACTCTTGGGATGGGTCCTGCAGGTCACTCTTTGCTCCTTGGGGCATCAATGCTATACTGGCTACAAAAACCAGCATGGACTCATTCTCCTGACCTTTCAACATCTAAAAAGTCTGCATCTTCAATCCCTTCAATTAACATAGAAAAGGAAAAAAAACTGTAGTAGGC
The DNA here is from genome assembly GCA_028646595.1 of Phalanger gymnotis. Taxonomy (NCBI): domain Eukaryota; kingdom Metazoa; phylum Chordata; class Mammalia; order Diprotodontia; family Phalangeridae; genus Phalanger; species Phalanger gymnotis. The sequence continues at coordinate 4,018 of JAQQSZ010019861.1, forward strand.
AAAAAACCACAGGGTCTCAGAGGGGAAAAGGCCAAAAGCCTCTCCCTTTATAGCCTTCTCTTTCTCACCAGACACTGGCAATAAAGTAGTCAAGCTAAGACAGAGAAGCTGAGAAAGAAATGGCCAAAGTTCCAGTCACTAGTACCCTGGAAAGACATTCTCAGTACTGACTACTCAGCCAATCAAAAAGTCTTCTTATAACCACATGATTAACAGACTGGAACTAGTTGCAGAATGTCTGCACATGCTCAAGTCTCTCAAAAATATTTCCATTACACATCATCACAAAGTCTTCAGGCCCTTCCACAAGGGGAGGTACCATCAGATGTCCTCTGACCACCTGTACCCTGTTACATTTGGGAACACGTTGTCTTCCCCCATAAGGGTGTCAGAGCTAGCTCCTCTTAGGTCTTCCTAGGGTAGCTATACTAGGGAGAAATATTTGTAGTTAGCCATTCAAACAAAAAAAATACTTCCTGTCAGTGCCATCCCTTGAGAGAATGGGTGGACCCCTAGGGCAAATGACATTGCATAGATGTGCTTAATTGCCTTACCTGGTCACATTTTTATAATGGTGAAAACTGAACCCTCCAGAAAACACAATGAGGACAGTGGAAGGTAGGAGTTGAGGCAGAGGAGAAAGGAGCACTAAACAAATGTCACAGAAGTGTGACACAGAAAGAGAGGAAGAAGCCTGAATTTGAGTTCTAACTCTGTAGCTAACTGCTACCAGCTCTAGCTAGAGTCAAAAGAATTGGATTCCTAGTCAGGCTGCTACTTACTCAGTATGCAAACTCAGACAAGTCATTTCTTGTCTCCAAGTCACGATTTCCTCATCTGTAGAAAGAAAGTTTGGCTTAACATTTTTAATGTGTTTGATTAAAGAAAAACAAGTATTTTGAAGGGCGGGAGTAGAAGAAGGAGGGGGAAGATAGTACCACTCATCCACAAATCTGGACAGCTCAGCCTCAGGGCAGAGTACCAAAACTGAGTGGATTAACTAGAATGTGTCTGAGTGGGAAGGGGGCAATATTGTAGTCCTAACAGAAAGAGTGTTCATGACAATTAGCTTACTGATTGTTCCAGAGGAAGAGCCCTATGCTAGGAGCCAAGGACTCACTTCCTCCTGGACTTTCTGCCCTGACCTGCCACTCTCATGTCCAGCTTGTCCTCATCTCCTATCACAACTTGTTAATGATCTCACAGGAAGCTAAAATTGTTGAGGCAGAGCTGGGGGTGCAGTCAGGTAACCATAAAGGACTTTCATGGAAGGGCTGACTCTTAAGGTCAGGCATGAGATGAAGCCAGTCCTAAGGCCTGGGAAAACTAAAGATTGCCTGCCCTTTGTCTCTGCCCTTCTTCCCCTCAACCCCATCAGCTGATCCTGAAGGGACCAGGAGGGTGGAGCTGCACAATGATTCTGGGAAATAGCTTGGGGAGACAACAGAGAAGGGGAGTGGCTCCATAAACTGGCTTTAAAAAGGCCTGAAGCTCAATCAATCAATAAACATTTATTAAATGCTTACTTTACTATGAATTTTGCCAGATACTAGGCTAAACCTTGAGGTTACAAAGTAAAAAACAAATGAACGAAAAACAGTTTTTACCCTCCAGGAGCTTATTTTAATGAGAAAGATAACATGCACATAAATGGTACATATAAGATATGTACAGAGTAGATTCAAGCTAACTTTAGAGTAGAAGGAGCCTAGAACATAGGAGTGCCAGGAAGGGCTCCTTGAAGAAGTTAGAGGAACTTTAGGTCTGAGAGAGACCTTTAGAGATCTTTTAATCTAGGGTTTATGAATTTAAATACATATATATATATATCATATATATATATATACATTTTGATAACTATATGTCAATATAATTTATTTATAATCTTATGTGTTTAGCATCATTAGTCTGAGAAGGGGACCATGGGCTTCACCAGACTGTAAAAAGTATTCATGATATGAAAAAATTAAGAGTTTAGTTAAACTCTTCATTTTACAGATAAAAAAGCTGAGACCTAACAAGCCTATAGGATCATAGGGTCATAGACATAGAGCCACTCCAACCTTTTGTAAATGTTTATGAAACCAAGTTCAAGGTAATTTCTTCAGTGGTTAGTCTGAGAAAGACTTGGAAGTTTTAGTGGACTGAGGATTCTTTTGAGTCAAAAGTGTGATTAAGCTACCAAAAAAGCTAATGCACTTATAAAAGCAAAATATGCAAGACTCAGAGATAAAAATCTCTCAATCCTCTGATCTGGTCAAACCATATCTTCAGTATTGTTTGTTCCATTCCAGGCACTACACATTAAAAACAATATTGACAGACTGAAGTGTGTCCAGAGGAGAGGAATACAGTAAATGATTAAGGCTTTCAAGTTTATGCCCTATGAGGATTAGTCAAAGGAATTGAGGACATTTAGCCTTGGGAAGGAAAAAAAAAACCTTAGAGGGAATAGGATAGTCACCTTTAAGTATTAGGAAGGTCAGAAGAAGGATTTGATTCATTCTGCCTGGCTCCAGAGGGCAAGACTAGGAGCAATAGGTAAGAGGTGCCAAGAGGCAAAATAAGGCCTGTGTAAGAAAACTTCCTAATAATCAAAGGTAACCAAAAGTAGGATGGGCAGCTTTTGGAAATAGGGGGCTTTCCCTCAGAGAATATATTAAAGCAAAGGTTGGATGATCACATGACCACTTATTGGGTATGATGTAGAGAAGACTGTTGTTCAGGTATGAGTTGGACAAACGACTTTTGAAGTTGCTTAAAACTCTGAAATTCTGTGATTTTTACATTGGAAAAACCTGCTCTGATGCTTCAGCGAAAAGTGGGTAATGGACAGACAATTGTGAGAGAGAGAGCAGGGTGCTTCTTCTGTGCCTCTAGTCTCATTGAGAAGTGCTAAGGTAATCAGGAAACTCACTGCTTGTGGAGTGAGAGTGAGGACACAAATGGTAGTGAACTACCAAGAGCCTACATGGAGCTGAGGGGGTGGGGGGGGGGGAGAGAGAGAGAGAGGGGGAGAGAGAGAAAGAGAGAGAGAGAGAGAGAGAGAGAGAGAGAGAGAGAGAGAGAGAGAGAGTCTTTCAGGTACAAGAGGAAGGTATTCTGGAAAGCTTAAGAATGTTACAGGAACTCTACCCTGAGGCTTAATTTTATTTTAGCTTTCAAAAAGTTTTTGTTTTCTTCTCAGTGGGACAGTTGCTGGTCCCCTGGAAAAGGGAATGAGCACCATCTGCTGGAGCCTTAGGAGAATTATAGAACTTCAAAGATCAGGGAATATGGTCTGTATTAAAAATGCCTACCTTGGGGCAGCTAGGTGGCACAGTGAGTACAGTACCTGCCCTGGAGTCAGGAGGACCTGAGTTCAAATTTGGCCTCAGACACTTGACACATTACTACTTAGGCAAGTCACATAACTCTAATTGTCCTGCCTTTCCCCCTCCAAAAAAGCAAAAAACAAAAAAAAAAATGCCTACATGATAGTGATGAGGTGTTTGTGCTAGGACCCTAAATTCTAACAGCCTCTGCTTGGTGCCCCAATTCCAAAACACATCCAGTTCTCATAAACACATCATGTTCCCAAAACATTCTACCCCAGGCTGTCTCTCTCTAGCCAAAGGGCAGCCTGCCCCAACTTATCTCTGCTTCTTCCTTTGTAAGCATCTATGTGCAACTATAGATTGAATTCCAGATGCTGATAATTGACTGAAAACTGAGTCATAACCATATTTACTATTCACTGTCCTTTCTAACATGTATCCTAGATGTAGTATTTTGTCTAACAAGACCCTAGATAAGAAACCACATAGAGATTCCCCTTTAGCCCTGATGGAGAGTGCACTTAGTAATATTTCACAGTAAAGACCAACCCCCGCCCCCAGGAACCATGCTGTGGGCTATTTCCCAGAGAACTCTGGGTAATATGCCTGCGCAGTAGACACTAAATGTGCATGTTCCTTTAAGAACTACCCACTCCCTAGTCCCACCCCCAAACACCTAACTGACGTGTCTCACCCCCCTTAATCCTCTATTCATTCCTATAAAGATTTCCCCTGCACTTCTGTGTGGTTGCAGGTTCCCTAAGAAATCTTGCCTGCTGAAAAAGCGTAATAAATCTTTGCCTCCTTGACTTAAAGAATGCTTGTGTCCACAAATTCATTCCAGGTGGCCCCTTCCTGGGAACTTTGGTTTGGGATCCCTGCATCCCTGGGTTTTCTTCTCTCCCTCTACATTTGTTTCTCCCTCTACAATAGGAGCTGAAGAATGCCATAGTAGTACAGCTGCAGAAGACAGTGGAAAGGAGAAATAGTCAGTGATACCAGATGAGAATTGTAGAGGGGCAAAAACTGCCAGAAACAAATACTGTGTAGGCAAAGGAGCCATAAAGGAAAGTACTGATGTGAAACACCCTAAAACAGTCCTTAAAGTCACTGAGATTGGAAGCCTGGTAGGAAGTTTCCTTCTAGTAGTAAATATTCAGTATTGTTATTTTTTACAGGCTTCTGCTTCCATTATCTTATAAATAATGTTTTGATAAAGCTTCGAGCTATGTGAACCTATGTACTCGAAAAGGAATCAGTGACTTCCTTTATCAAGTTCCCTTATGTAGTTCCCAGGGCATCTGGGTGGGGACAATGAGCTGGAGGAGTGAGAAGTCTCTGAAACAAATCTCACTATTGTGTTAGAAGGGAGCCCTTAACACCAGGGTCACTTAACATATGCTACTATAGACAAAGTCACATCCTTATTCCCTTGAGCTCACTCTCTAATTTTTCTTTTTTCAGTGAAGTTAAACCCCAGTCCTAAAGCCCACTGTTATGGGATTCTATAGGAGACTCTTTCCTCATTGGCAGAGAGAAATGACTTCGTTGTGTAGTGGGTGAGGTATTTTTCTCCACCAATGTAGAGAAGGTCCTATAGAGTCCCACCCCCAATGGAGCAGACTGACACCTGCTCTGAAGTTTTGAGTCTTAGACAGTTGTCTCAGGGGCATTGAGAAGTTAAAGGCTGTGTCAGAGATAGGACTTGTATCCATGTCCTAACTCTTAGGCCAGCTCTACACCATGACACCCTCAACCTCAGCTTATCTCTTGCTCAGTTTTAGGCCACTGGGTAGCAGTAGAGAGGTTATGTTTTCTGAATTTCTGGCTATTCCAAGAAACGACGTAGCCACAACAAATAAACAGATGAAGAGAGAGGCACATATAATAAGCAGGCATAAAATGCTGCATGGCAGTGAGCAAAGCAGTTCCCCTCGGTTTCTTCTTCTGTAAAATGAGACTGTTGGACTAGAAACCCTTGAAGGTTCCTTCCAGCTCTCATGTTCCATGTTCTAAGTATCCCACCCAACTCTGACATTCTGTATGCTATATTTTTTGACATACAAAATATATTGCCAATGCAATACCCACAGCAGCTGCTATGAATATGCAGGCAAATTCCCAGGTTTGAATTGCAAGATAAAACAGACTGTTTTCACTGAAGGCGAAACCAAAACATTTATTCAAACACCAAAAAGCCAAATCCATTATAGCAACAAAGAAATCTATGCACGTCATCAATGCAGAGAGCACCTCCATCCCCAAGCCTTCCCTCTATCAGGCCTCCCCACAGACTCTCTGAAGGAAAACTACTCCCTCTCTCATGCTATTTGCTCTGTTTTCTCTGCCTCCCTCCTCTTTCTCCAAGGTGCAGCTCTCAACATCTCTCTCCCAGCTCTGATTGCCTCCAAATTCCTGCCCCACCCCTTCCTGCTCCACCTCTTTCTGCTCGACCCATTTGGCAAGCTCCTCCCACCACAGGCTCCCTGTGACTCAGACTCCTGTCACTCAGGCAGGTCACATGGGCCTATTAATGGATGGGAAAGATTTTCCCATTTTCATTAACATAACACAAATATATAGGTGAACCTATTTTCCTTCCTACAGCTTCTTCTTCTGCCTGAATAGACACTAAGAGAATTCTTTACTCTTTGCCACAGTTACCAAATGGTCACACAGAAGCCAGAAGGAGAATTTGAGGGCTAGAAGAAGTCCACTGTTGGGTATAGAATCATTAGAATCTATTCGGAGTCTTTTTGACAAGTTTTTTTTTTCTGGAATGGTTTTTTTTTAAATTTATTTTTAATATGTTTGGTTTTCAGCATTGATTTTCACAGGAGTTTGAATCACAAATTTTCCACCCATTTCCTCCCCCCCACTCCAAGATGGCGTACACTCTGGTTGCCCTGTTCCCCAGTCTGCCCTCCCCTCCGTCACC
>JAQQSZ010019862.1:0-10272 GCA_028646595.1 Phalanger gymnotis
GAGAGAGAGAGAGAGAGAGAGGAGAGAGACTCAGACAAACAGACAGAAAATAAACTTTGAGGCTGAATCTTCACTTGTTATCTAAAGCAAGGCGATGCTCAGCCCCTGTAACCTTAAATAAACCAAGCAGTAAAGGAAAAGAAATAAGCTCAGGTAAAAGGCAAAGTCATATACATGCCATGTGATTGAGGGAGAAATGAGCCTATTTTGGCTAATTATTTTAAGTGTTGTTGTTCAGTCATTTCAGTCATGTCTGACTCTTTGTGACGCCGTTTGGGGTTTTCTTTGCAAAAGTAATAAAGTGGCTTATCATTTCCTTCTCCAGCTCATTTTACAAATGAAGAGACTGAGGCAAACAGACTCACTCAGGGTCACAGAGTCGTAAGTGTCTGAGGCTGGATTTGAACTTGGGAAGATGACTCTAAGCCGAGCACTCTCTCCACTGCATCATTTAGCTGCCCCTCCACATTCATGCTGAAATATAAAAATATAATTATACACTTCTAACAAACAGAAGCTGTAAGCTACTTTTACATTCTTGAATGAGGAACCTATCTTTGCAAGGAATTGTGGCCTCCTGGATGAATAAAAAGCTGCAGATGATATCGACTGGGCAAAATCCCATTGACTCCAAATATTTAGCAATAAAATAGCTATAGCATATGCTGAAATACATTAGGGACCCAAGATGCTTCATCAAGGTTGGTGCTCTTCTATTGATATTGGTTGCAGCCCCTTTATACTTTAGTATAGATCTTCTTAAATTAAGTAGATAAAATCGTGATCTCGTAATCTATCCGGTGATAGGCCTCTCCAGCTTATTTGACACTTGGACATCAGACATATAGCCCATTGCAGACCTAGAATGTGAAGACTTTTCTTTCTTTTTAATTTAATTTAATGTATTTTTTGTTATATTTAAGTTCCAAACTTTCTCCCACCCTCCCCACCTTGCACTAAAGAAGGCCACCATTTGACACAGATTTATAAATATATGTAAAAGTGTTCTGTCCATTTCTATTTATCCGTTCTTTCTCTGGAGGGGGACAGCCTCTTCTTTCATACATTCTTTGTAGTTGATTTGAGTAATTATAGTACCCAGAATAACTCGGTTGTTCACAGTTATTCTTTGAACAATATTGTTACTGTATACAAAGTTCTTTTGGTGCTACTTGCTTGACTTTTCATTATTTTATGCAAGTTTTTCTGTTTTTTTTCAATATAGTCGGACCTGTTCAAGTTTATGCTCCTTTGGCAGAACTTGTATGAAGTCAGAGTGACCTCTAGACCTTTTGTAAATTGGAGAGGAGGGCAACTTCAGAGGGATGGTGGGGTGTGTGGGGGGGGTACAATAGCTATTTCCAAGTATTTGAGGGGCTGTCATATGGCCGGGGGATTAGACTCCAGAGGGCAAAACAAGAAAAATGTCTGGAAGTCATAAAGAGGCAAATTTAGGCTTAATATGAGGAGGAAAATACATCCTAACAATTAGAGCTAGCCATGATTGGAAGGGCTGCCGTAGAGGAAGTGGATTCTCTATGACCGGAGTTCTTTCCATGAAGGCTGGCTTTAGGGGCAGCGAGGTGGTATAGCAGATGGAGCCCAGCCCTGGAATCAGGACAACCTGAGTTTGAATCTGGCCTCAGACATTCACTGTCTGTGTGACCCTGTGCAAGTCACTTAACCCCAATTGCCTACAAAAATAATAATAAGAAGAATAAAAGCCTAGACTGGCTTTCCACTTGTTGCCGTGTTGTAATTCTTTGTCAAATATGAGTGGGGACTAGATGAAATTGGAGTTCCTTCCAACTCTGAAATTGTGGGATTTTGATTGCTTAATGGAGTGTGAGAGAGAATCTTTGGTGGGGGTTCAAGTAGAATATTAATAGCATTAGTCACATTGTCAAGAATGCATGCATTTTTTTTTCCTGTTTTGGAAAAGGAAGTAGCCCAAAATGTCAAACATTCAGAAAGTGTGATTAGAGTTCTCAGAGAGCCACATAGAGCCTGTCTGTCCAAAGGAATAATAGTTGGCATTTGTATAGCCCTTTCTAGTTACAAAAGACTGTCATATCCATTATCTTATTTGATACAACTGCCATGAGATATACTTAAGAGTGAATATTACTGTCCTCATTCTATGCATAAGGAAATTGAGGCTAGGGCAGATTAAGTGAATGATATAAAATCGTGGCGGCCAATGGGTTTAGAAAAGGTGGTGTGGTTCAGTGGAAGGAGCACCAAACTTGGAAACTCAATTCAGAGGACCTGAATTCCAATCTCAGCTCACCCATTTACTGCTTGTTTGCCCTTGGGTGAGTCACTGAATTTCTGGGTTTCAGTTTCCTCAGCTGTAAAGGAGCAGAGTGGATTAGATGATCTCTGAGGTTCCTTCCAACTGTAAGTCTATGATCCTCCATTTCCCACTTTACCACTCTGGCTCTAAGTGTCAGACCATGAAATTATTGTGATTAGAATCTTGAAAAAATATTTTTTAAAAAGCCACTGAATTTGGGGTACCCAAGTGTATGCTCATTATGAGCAGAAAATACTCAAATACTACCTTGAAAACATGGGGTTGTCACAACTGGAAACTCTGGGAAGGCAAGAGTATCTGGAGGGGTCGGGTAGCACCTGAAGGGAGAGGGAACCAGGGACAGAATGGGGGAGTAGCACCCACCATCGGAGCATCAAATCACAGATTTAGAGCTAGGAGAGACTTGAGTCTCTCATTTAGCTCTTTTAGTTGGACTTCCTCATTTTATAAATAAGAAAACTGAGAAGAGGTGAAGTGATTTGCCTAGGATCCCACACACAGCAAACATCAGAGAAAAGATTAGAAACTATGACCTCTGACCCCCAAATCAGTGCTTTTTCCAATTCATCATAATTTTGTCCAGGGTCAGTCCATTCCAGAGGCCTTTAGCCTCTAACCTAACATGGATCTGCCTGCCTGATGCCTTCGCGAGGGTGAGCTAAGCTATTTGGTTCCTTTCCACTTGGCTTTGGCCAAAACTGAAAATCAAGAGACTGTTCAAATAGCCTCTGGGTAGCTTGGTAGCCACTGGTATTGTGTTTTTTAATTAATTAAATGGCTGCCTTGTGTTTGTTTATGAATGACTCATAAACTGATGCCCTTCAGTCATCTCACCCAAGCATGGAGTTTGCCACAGCAGGAGAGCGAGAATAATAACCCTTAGCATTTTGGCAGCACTCTGGAGTTGACACATCACTTTCCTCACAATAGCCATAGGAGATAAAGGTTAATTATTGCCCTACTCCTTTTACACATAAAGAGTCACATATGCTGAGTCACAGAAAAGTGTAATGATGTGCTCAAGCTCATTCATTGTTTCAGGAGCAGAGCAGGGATTTGAACCAATGTCCTCAGGCATCATTCAGATTGCAGGCTTTTCCCACAACACTGTGCTGTCTCATTTGGGGAAGCTAGGTGGCTCAGTGGATAGAGTGCAGAGCTTGAAGTCAGGAGGACCTGAGTCCAAATCTGATTTCAGATACTTAACTAGCTGTGTGATCCTGGGCAAGTCACTTAACCTCTTTTGCCTCAGTTTCTTCATCTGTAGAATGAGCTGGAAAAAGAAATGGAAAACCATTCCAGTATCTTTGACAAGAAAACCCACAATGAGATCAGAGTCGGGCACAATTGAAATAACTCAACAACAACATGCTGTTTCAGAGAGAAGAGGATGAGTCCCTCAACCTGTTTCTCTGAGTTTGTACTATTTTATGTTTATTGAGAAGCTCTTCCATTTAAGCTTGTTGAAATCTTTGAACCCTAAGTTTACTTGCGCTGGGTAGTCTGTTGCATGAATCGTGAACCTCACAACTTGCGAATGGGCTGAAAGCTGCCTCTCATACATCAATAATACAACAATGCTGGGTCTTGGGCACCCACCGACCCAGCGAGTTTCCTCAGCTATACAATGAAAGCCACACTATTAGATTTCTACTCATCAGTCGTCTGGGGCCTTTAGATGGTACCATGAAACCTAGTGTGTTAAATGCCTGGTTGGGGGTGAGAAACAAAAAAGGTGGGAGGGAGCATTTGACAGATGACTTGTGAATAGGTGAGGCTTTAGAACAAAACACTCACCTAACAGATCATATTTCTTTATTACACACTCTGTCTTCTCCATTCATGCCAGAATTTTAACTTAGAGCCCATGAAAGAGCAAACTCACTTTTTGAGCCTTGAGATCTTTATCTAGCCAAATAGGGAGTTTCTCAGCTATCAATGATCTATTGTCTTTAGATTTTTTGTCATTAGTACCACTCCAGCACCAACAAATCATATTGTGTTTTATTTTGCAATGCAACGCGTTTGCATGTCAAATTCACAGGGGAAAAATAATGCTGCAGAGTGTAGGCCAAAGAACTAAAATTAGAATCAGAAGACCTGGCTCCATCCCTCACTAGCTACATGACCATGGATCATAACTGTTACTAGGGCTGGACCACTAGAGTTTTGTCCTAGGATGCTGAAATTTGAGGGCATTTTCATCATCTGCACTCCTGCAACGTCAAGGAAACAACTGACTTGGCTCCTAGTTAGCAAGAAGGATTAATTTAAATTGGGAAATGTCAGGTGGCCAACTTTATTTTTCTTGTCTACCTTGTTAGACCTCGCCCCTTTCCCCATGGCAGCTTCTCCAGCAACAACCTCATGATGTCCTGGAGTCACTGACCCATGGGAGTTGTCCCAGAGTCTATATTTCCTCATCATAGGTGCACATCCCATACTCTCACTGTCCACTACTACACTGAAGAGTCATTCCCCTTACCACAATGGAATTTGTCTTAGAAAGTGGTTTTGAAGGCAAGTCTGCTTCTGTTAAACTAAATACATTATGTGAAGCTTACTCTGCTTGCCTAAATTTCTAGTTATGATTCTGCCTTATGGAAATCACTTAATCCCTGATCTAGACTTTCATTATCTATAAAACAAGAACACTGGACAAGATAACTGCTAAGGGTCTCCCAGTTTTAAGTGACTATGATCCTAATTGGTTGCATAATAACTGTCAACCCAAGTGAAAATGTGAAAGATCTCAAGCTATTTATTTCCAGTATTTTTGGAAAAAAAAATCAACTGCTTTGCATTCCTCCTCCCCCAATGTTAACATAAGTAACTGGAGGCATTTAACTTTGTCAAATGCAAAGTTAAATCAAATCAAAGACAAATACAGCAGTTGCCAGTGAGGCACTACCCACACAAAACTACTTTTGACGCATAGTATTTTTTATCAAAATGCTTATAAATCAGGAAAAAAGGAGAAATGACCTTGAAAATCACCTCTTGCTCTGTCACATACTTTGTTTCAAAGGAGTCAATGTTGATAAATGAATAGCTATTTAATTGAGCCATAAATGGCCAGAACTGTCCCTGTGTCCCTAGTTGCACTATCATGGCTTGCTGCTCATTCCCAATAGAGGGACTTCCCATAGAGGAACTGTCCTCTCCACTATTAGCTCCTCACCCTGCCCAGTTGCTCCCCAATCTTCCAGAAGGAGTCACGGCAACACTAGTCACTTTTGGAAGGTCAATATAGATATCATTCCCCTACCCTCAGTCCAATATTAGCGCAGAAATCCTTTTGACACCCTGCAGGACAAGCAGATATCCAACTTTTACTTTAATATCCCCAGTGAGTAAGGCCACACTACAACCCAAGGCAATTCATTGTGCTTTGGGACAGTTCTACATATTAGAACTTTTTTCTCCTACACCATGCTTGAATCTGCCTTTACAATTTTCTAGTTCTTCCCTTTGGGAGCTGATTTCAATTCTACCACATAGACTTGCCAGTCCTTGAGGCCTGATATCTTGTCTCATCTAAGTCTTCTTTCTAGGCTAAACAACTCCAATTCCTTCACAATTTAAGGCTCCTAATACTGGTTACGTTGCTGCTCTGCATGTATTTCAGCTCATCAGAATCTAGAAAGGTAGAATCTAACAGTATTCTAAAGGAGCTCTGACCAAGAAAATTATAGCACCTTGATTCTGGTACTATGCTCCAATTACTGAAGCCAATGATGGTTTTCAATTTTTCTAGCTGTTGCATTGTGGTAGTATCTGGTATTGAACTTGAGTTGGAATAAACCTTTACATCTTTTCAGATGGACTAGTGGCTAGTAACCTCGTATCCCACCCCAAACACCATCCTTTAGTTGTACAGTTTTCAGTTTTTTAATCCAGTGTAGAATTTTTCATTTTTCCTTGCTATTATTTTATTTATTCTTTCTTATTATGTAAAAAGCACTGTTAAGCTCATTTTTTAACAATTGTATTTTTACTGTCTTTGATATTAGATTTTGGGAGGATTATATTTCAAAATTAACAAAATCAAAATGTTAAGTAGCAAAAGCATACCAACCTCTGTCAAAGGTACGATAAAGTATAGAGCATAAGTTCAAAGCTTTTTCATCAGCTTTCATGTGTCATTTGTGTGTGCATTTCATCTGCAGTAGAGAAATTTTTAAAAACAGATCCAATTTTTCTAAAGTTACTCCTATGAAATAACTTTGGAAAGGCTTTCATTTATCTTTCATTGGATTATCGTCAACCATTTCAATGGAATGGCTTTCAGCAATACCCCTGAAGTTCGAATTCAATACAAAATTTAAAATAACAGAACATATAATGCTCTAACATTTCATGCAATGAACCCTTAAACAAGGGACATGCTTGTGAAATCACAACCCTGTTGTGTATGTGAGTGTGCGTGTGTATGTTTCCTATTTTCAAAGATTATTCCTGGCACACATCCCAGACTCTACATTCAGAACAGAAATTAAGGCAATTAAAGTCTCATTGAGAATTATGGATAATAATTTTAACATAAACATTGGGCCTTGCATTCTGCTGTCTAGATAAGCTAATATTATATGAAAGATGGCAGTGACTGGAAATCAGCAGGTCTTCTTTTCCCTGTTACTATTAGCAACATTGCAAAGGAAGGGAAACCTAAGGAGAGAAGAATACTAGAAGTCAAGAACAGGAGGCGTGGTAGATATGTTCCCAGACTCACCTCTATCTCTCAGGGTGGCTTCTGCTGGGTTACTTATCCTGTATGCCACTTCCATCCCTCCAAGGGTAAAGTCTAGATCTTGACACCTGCCATGTTCCTTATGAGGATGCTAGATATCAATCCCAACCAAGAAACCTATCCAACCAGGTATTGCAAATGGCCTTACTGCTATTTTACATTAATGTTTTAGACCATTGTAGTTTCTCAAAACCTCCTCTGGCAGTTCATCTTAAACGGTTTCGTCCTATAATTCTGTTTCAACAGTTCTTCATCTGATACTCTCAGCAGTGTAAGGGAGAGAATCTAGCCAAGTTAATTGATTTATAATTTAGTGACAAGACTGGATTTCTAGCAATCCACATAGTTAATCAAACATAACCGCTATTGTTTAGAAAAGGAAATAGTGAGAATTTAACCTAATTTAAGCAGAAGTCTGATTTAAAGGCTGAATCTAAGCCCCGAATCCAAGGGAGAGCCTCTGATGAGCCTGTCCATGAAAGTGAAATTTGGTCACTGTTAGTTGCTAAACCACATAACAATGAAGACAATGATGGTGACATGACACCAGATCAATCTACCAAAAAAAGCTTCTGGCATAACAGCCAGGGCACTAACCAGGAATGTTTACAATTGGTGTAAGCATCAAAAACTGAGCCCTGTGCACAAGAGACCACTACTGGGTGAAAACAGTTCCCAGAATAGAGGACACACCGGGGGACGGAGCTTGCTACAATCCCATACATCCTATTTTCACTAATTATTCTTGCTAGCTAGGTGCAAAGCCCAACTATTTTTATGCAATTGGAAAATTATAAATGGTTACCTAAATTTGCCATCTTTCAAATTTGATATTCTGCAGCCTATGGGCTCTGGGTCAGTTATTGCTCTGATACTACTGACTGGATGTCATGTAAACAGCAAAAATGTTTATGTTTAATGATTTCTTTAATTAAAAATGGTTTAAATGTGAAATTTTCCTGATGAAGCTAGCTACATGTAATCTTAGATATCTAAGACAATTTTGGTTTTGTCTCACCTAAATATTTGTCACATTCTATTTTATGTTGTGATATCTTGGCATATACCTCATACCTCTTATTAGATCATAAGCTTCCTGAGGGCAAGAACAGTACCACAGCACTGAGCACTTGGTAAGGTTTGATGTTTACCAAATTGAACACAAAATGAAGGCCATGGATCTTAGATGGGGGAATTATAGATTTAACCCTTTATTGTTCAGGTGATGAAACTAAAATACAGGGAGGTTGTTAAATGCTTGCCCCAAATTCACAGGTAGAAAGCAGCAGAGCTCAAATTAAACCCCAAATCCAGGCTACTTTACATTGTATTATTTCACATCCCTAACAACATCTCACATGGAGGCTAAATCCACATGAAAGTTCTCCTGTTCTCTCCTCCTCCTTACCATGATAATTACAAGAACTTGTTTACTCCATGGCAGTAAAAAAAAAATATAGTCATGTGTCCTGCTCAAAGACTGCTTTAAGCAGGATCAATTAGGAAGCCAAGCATAGTCCAAATTCTACTGCAGTGTCTTCTCTGACTACACATAAGAATGGGTCCACACTGAAGTGAACCTGTGCTGGATCAATTCATCAATCAGTAAACACTTATTAAGTGTCTATGTGCCAGGTGCTGTGGGTTGCCAAAGGATTACTACAGATCAAGAGTTCTTTACCTGGGGTCCATGAACTTTTTTTAAAAAAAAATTTGAAAACTATATTCCCACATAATGACTTCCTTTATAATCCTCTGTATTTTATACATTTAAAAACATCATTCTGAGGTGGGGTCTACAGGCTGCCAAAGGGATGCATGTCACAATAAAGGTTAAGTGCCCTTGCCATCGATCATGGAATCACAAAGAACTAGAAGGGTCCTTAGAGGTTACCTAGTCCATCATATTTCCTATGACCTACTACAGACATGGTTAGAATGTATTTCCCAAATGTGTCCCCGAACCAGAAACATTTGCTACCCCTACAGAAGCTTCTTCAATATTTGCCTTCAAGATAGGGCAATCCTTTTATAATGGCACCTTATGTAGTTGTAGTTTGTCCTTTGTTTTCAAAAAGGACCAATGACAGCACTGAGTGATGTCTTGACAGATTTATGAACAGGATTTAAGTGAAACAGAGTGGTACGAAATCATCAGCCTCATTCTCTCTGCAGTTCTAGAACATAAGGGAGGATTCAAAATATGTAACAATACATTTTCATTTTCAGAAAGCCTGTAAGGAAGGGGCGGAGCCAAGACAGAGGCCGGAAAGCAGGGACTAGCATAAGCTCCCCGCCAAGTCCCTCCAAAAACCTATAAAAAATGGCTCTGAACCAATTCCACAACTGCAGAACCCACAAAACATCAGAGGGAAGCAGGACACTAGCCCAGGACAGCCTGGATGGTCTCTGGGCAAGGTCTTTCGAGCACAGAGGTGGGAGAGGAGGGGAGCGGAGTAGAGCCCAGTATGGGCAGCATGGACCAACCAGACCAGGAGCCAGGTGGAGCGTGCCCTAGCACCCTGAATCAGTGAGCTGTGGCAGTTACCAGACTTTTCAACCCACAAACACCAAAAACAACAGAGAAGGTTAGTGGGAAAAGCTGCTGGGGACAGGGAGCTTGTGGTTTGGCCATAGCCCCGGGGCAGAGGAGGTGGGGCAGCTACAGAACTAAAGCTGCAGTTGCTTCTGGCCCCAGGCCCACTTGGTAGGAGGAATTAAGTGGCAGAACAGAGCAGGAGTGCAGAGCCTGCCTAAGATCTAAGTCAAGTCCAGGTTGGGGGTTCTTGGGGAAGGAGGGGGCTGGTGTGGCAGAGCTGGCACATCCCCCCAAGCTTGGAACATAGAATTCTGTACTCTACAAGCAGTCATACCCCAATAAAAAACTCAAGGGTCAAGTAAGTTGGCTAGGCAGCGAAAACACACTCAGATTCAGTCTCAGACTCTGGAATCCTTCTTTGGTGACAAAGAAGACAAAACATACAGCCAGAAGAAGTCAACAAAGTCAAAGAGCCTACAACAAAAGCCTCCAAGAAAAACATGAACTGGTCTCAGGCCATGGAAGAGCTCAAAAAGGATTTGGAAAAGCAAGTTAGAGAAGTAGAGGAAAAACTGGGAAGAGAAATGAGAAGGAGGTGAGAAAACCATGAAAAACAAGTCAATGACTTGCTAAAGGAGACCCAAAAAAATACTGAAAAATATACTG
>JAQQSZ010019863.1:0-10272 GCA_028646595.1 Phalanger gymnotis
CTGAGAGAGAGAGAGAGAGAGAGAGAGAGAGAGAGAGAGAGAGAGAATATGGCTGCTGGTAGCTGCTAGTGGCTGCCCTCATGATTGTTAGAACTGAACAGGCTGACTTAGCTGTACTGTGAGTTTGTCTTTGGGGAAACCCCAGCAGGGGGTCAGAGAGGTTTTGGGATGTTGAGGCTCCATGTTATGATTTTCTGTATTGAGTGTTTTGGATTCCTTGCTCTTATGATGAAGTAGACTGACTGGCTGTGAGAGCTAAGCATTTGGTTATGGAATATGGTTCTCTGGTATCTGAATAAATACTTTACTTCTTCTACTTTCTATGTGGAGAGTCTTGTATCCTTTGCAATACAGGACTACATAGGCATTTTGACAATTATCATCTACGCTGTTACTATTGCCTTACTCTTTCAGTATAGAACATGGGAAGTGATAGCATCATCTGCTCTATCCAAGCAGTTGGTAGAGCATAGGTACGGCACTAGACTCGGAGTCAGGATGACCTGAGTTCAAATCTGGCCTTGAGTACTTCCTAGGTATTGTACCCTAGGAAAGTTACTTAACCTCTGTTTGCCTCAGTTTCCCCAGCTCTAAAATGAGGATAATAATAGCACCTACCTCTCAGGGTTGTTGTAAGGATCAAGTGAGGTAATAAATGTAAAGCACTTAGCATAGTGCCTGACATGTAATAGGCACTATATAAATGTCCATTCCTTCCCCTTTTCCTTTGTTATTAGGCTCCATGTTAAAAACTGTGTTCAACTCTGAATACTGTATTTTGGGAAGGATATTTGCAAGCTAGAGTAAATACAGAAAAGAACAACTGGGACAGTGTTGGGTTAAAGGAATATAAGATCTTCCCCATCTATTCATAGGCCTATGTCAAGACTTGTGTCCTATTTTTTCCCTGGAACAGGGGCTATGTTCCCAGGTCTAAAGGTGCACAGGTATTTCAACCATGGATGTCTTGCTGCTTTGAGCTCTGGACCAGTTCACAGCTGTGATACATCCTGAGTCACATTAAACCCATCAAGGGAGGAATTTGCCTAAGAGGAACTTGCCTAAGGGAGTGTTTGCTTATGGGGAGGCTTGCTTGTAGGAAGGCTTTCACACCTTTTGAAACTAAGCTAATTAGGCACTGAGTCCCAAGGGTTGTGATGCCTTCTGGCTCTGAGTTTATTAGCCAAAGCTCTGTGTGTGTGTGTGTGTGTGTGTGTGTGTACATATACATATACATATACATATACATATACATATACATATACATATACATATACATATACATATACATATACATATACATATACATATACATATACGTATACGTATATGTGTATGTGTATGTGTATGTGTGTGTATACACGCATTCTGAGGTGAGATTTTGCTTTGGGGCTCACTCATGGGAAGAGTGTTCACCTGAGGTCTTTGTGATTTGGCCAGAGGAGACTTTGGGTAGCGGTTGTTAAGGAGGCCCCTGGCTTGGTGAACTTAGATGTTGGTGCTCCCTGTCTGGCGATTATGTATCTATTACTTTGTTTAGACAGTTGGACCCTGTCTATTGGATCCTTTCTTGGATACTCACTTCTTTCTACTTATCTGTAATTAAAGTAAGATGGTTGATCCCTTTGAAGCTGTCTTTCTTTTAGAAAAACAGATCAAAGAACCTGTGCTAGCAGACTATCCTGGGTGTGCTAGAGTGCCTGCCAATACATTTGGCATAGTCAGCAGGATCTGCACAGACTGAAGGAGAGGATTGGGTTTTGTGGGACTGGGATAGTTGTCAAATGTTTCCCAGTTATTGGGTTGCTTTTTGGTGTTGGTTATTTTCTGCTGGCAGTTATTGGGTAGCTATGGTTCTATGAAGCTCCAGGAGGAGCAGCAACCTAAGAAAAACCAAGCAAGCAACAGTAGCAGGAGCAGTTTCCCAAGTGCCCAGAGCAGGGCCCCTGGGAAGTAACCTCTCCTTCCCCATCCCTACCCACTAGCACTCCTGAGGAGACAGGCAAGAGCAGCAGCTGTGGGAGGAAAACATGCTTGTGGGAGGTGGAGATGGCCAGAGCCAGAGCCAGGGCTCAAGTGAAGCAGCTCCCTGACTGTGCCAGAGGGATGGAGGCCCTGGGCGTGTGTTGTGTTCAGAGATAAAGCCAGAGCAGCCCCTCCCCATGTGCAGTTGGGGGAGGACAAGCTGCCCTGGAGTTGGGTCAGTGCGGGCCAGAGACAGAAGCTGAGGACAGGAGCACTGGAGCCTGCTATGTCTGGACCCAGGCAGGAGCACCACCACCCGGACCTTGGAACAGGGGCTGGAGCAGTGTTCAGAAGTGGCAGAAGCAGTGAAAGTGGAATGGAGCAGTCACTTCCCCCATGAGGTGGGACATGGAGCAGGAGCAGAACGCTGCCTGTGTGTGAACCCAGGCAGGAGCTGGGAGTGAGCCCCTGGACCTGCAAGAAAAAGAACCCCAGAGCTCAGAGCTCTGCCCCTGGGCAAGATGAAAACTTTGCAACAATGTGGGAGTGCTGAGGGTGCTTTCCTGCTGCATTCCCCTGGGATGGTTTGGGACTGGGGCAGTTGTCTATGGTGTGATGGGGGAACCCCTGGGGACCCACTCTGTTGGCTTTGTTGCCCAGCCACCCTCATGACTTGGAAGCTGGGGCTGAAGCAATGTTAAGACTTGGACTTCTTTGGCTCATTTGAACATGCATATGCCAGGGAGTACCAGGTGGGAGCCTTCAGAGGTAGTGTGGAAAGAATACCGGGTGGGAGCCTGCAGCAGTAGCATGCAAAGAAGACACACCCCCAAGAAAACTTTCAGGACTTGGACACTTTGTAACCTACTGTGATCTAGGGGTGGAATGTGTTATGTTCTCTGCTACCACTCAGGATGTGTAGTGTTGGGGAAGACCCTGGAACCCCCTGATTGTATGAACAATTCTTTGGGACAGTGCCTGAGTGAGGAGGAGCTGGTTGCTCACTCCTCAAAGATTTTGCCCCCCACCAAGAATGTATAAGGTGGGAGGTATGTTATATTATTTATTATATTATGTTACTGAGTGTTATATACTGAGCGATATGTTTTGTTTGTGGCCATACTTGCTGGGGGAAAAGGGCAAGTTACTTCTGTGTTTGTTTGAGTCTCTGTGGCCTGGTATGGTAATAAGCTATGTTTGTATACATGATGATATTATTGTCATTATTAAGTTGTTCACCTGTGTAGATTGTAAGGGCCAAGAGATTTTAAAGACCAAGATCCTGGAGGGGTGCAGTATAAGCATAAGTGGAGTTTGGTTTTCCAGAATCCATGACCATAACAAACTCTTGTTCCCAGGCATTAGATACAAGCTCTATGGTTCAAAACATCTCCACAACAACCCATGTAGATTGTAAGGGCCAGGTGTCACCTGTTTACATTGTAACAGTCAGAACCCTGGAGGGCTGGAGTTTAAGTATAAAGCAGGTGGGCACTGCTCAGTGAGAGGGAAACCTTTAGGGTTGAAATGCACCAGCTAGGATGCTATGTGTGCCTTGATTGGCCTCCATCAAGGCTTAGGTGGGGTGTGGGAGGAATCTGTGTTTGCTTCAACTGGCCTTCATTGAGGCTTAAGGGGATTTAGGGGAATGCTCAAGTTGTGCCTGTCTCAATTGACCCCATCAAGAAGTAGGGGGAGTTGCCCCCCCCTCTCAGGCCCCTTCAAAAAGGGTGATTAGTGAAGCCTGTAGGAGTTGGTGCTCAGAAACCCTTGTGAGAAGGTTAGATAGAATAAAGTCAGCATTGTTTAATTAAAGCAGGATTGTTAACCCCTTTGCAGCTATCTTTCCTTTATAAAAGCAGATAAAAGAAACTGTGCTAGCAGGCCATCCTGGGTATGCTAGGGTGCTTGCTAATAGATGGTGAGGCACCTCATAGGAGAATAAGACCACACCATATGAATATTGGTTGAACAAGTGGGGGTGTTTAGTTTGAAAAAGAGAAGACTTAGAGACAATATGGAAGACTTCTTCTAAAATTTGAAGGGCTGTCATGAAACAGGAATTCAATTTGCTTTACTAGACTCCAGTGGACAGAACTAGGAAGAATGAGAGGAATGTGTTGAGAAGCCTTTTCTGCTAAATGGAAAGATATCCTAACCAATTTGGGTTATTCAAGAATAATACAGTCAGAGAGTTCCTCATCACTGGAGGTCTTCAAATGTAATCTGGATATTGGGTGCTATAAAGAAATCCAAGTCTCAAGCAAGAAAAAGTCTGAAGTCAAGCTAAAATGCATAGAAATAAACGAATAAAAAAGAACCACCACTCCAACAACATATATCCAACAATAAGTTAAATTGAATAGATTCATACTATGGTCATTATAGTGAAGGTAACTACACCCTTTTAATCTTGGGTTATGGTGCTTACTCTACCGTTGTACTTATTTTTGAATTATCTTCAGCTCTGGACAGCTCCTGAACTGTGTTGGGGTTTCCTCATGGCAAGTGTGTTTCTCTGGAGTAGGTTTGGCCAGACATATTCTATGCGTGCTTGGGAAAGCTTTCTAATAGTGGGTCTTCCCAAAACTTTTTTTCTTCCTGATTCACTACCAAGATATTTTTATGTCAGTTCCCCACAAAGCAAAATGGCTCAATAGAACTGTTCCCCACCTGTTATCAGAGGACTCTTTTCTTATGAAGACATCTCAGCTGCTACATACTCTGTGGTGGCAATTTCAAAGAACAGAGCATGTTGTACTGGTTTCCCGCACCCTGCTATAGGTAATCATCAAGGGATTTAGTCATTCTTAATTCTGTAATGTGCATTGTGCTCAGTCCTGTCTCCCTGTGAAAGTGAGATGTGTGTGCCACCCTGTGAAGCACAGCACTTAAGCAGTAACATATCAATGTTTAGAAGAGAAGGGTTTGAGAGAAGATGAAACAACATAGCACTACTAGTCTCTAGCTCAAAACGATGGCAAACCACTGCCTGGGTTCAGATTGTCCTAATAAATTGGGGGGTGGGGAGCAAGGAAGAAGAGTGTCTTTGCTCTTGAAAAATGAATGTGGCAAAAAAGGAAAGTTCAAGGAATGCGATTCGACTAGGAAACAGTTGCCTTTACTAAACCAAATACTGTGGTGGTGGGGCCTGATTCTGATGCTAAAGTGTCTAGCTAACATCATTCAATTAATTTTGAGTTCAGATTTATCATAAAACCTTTTGATGTTAAATTTATTCCCTTAGGAGGGTTTGAAGCTAATTTTTCATTGAGCCATGTATATTTAAGTAATTGCTCTAATCTAATGAAGGCTCATCATAACAGAAATAAACCTAATTGCCCCACTTCTTCAAAACTTTACCGGAACCTTGATCTCATCAAAATGTCACCACCAGCACAGATAACAGCACATCTAAATCATTTATATATGACGGTCTAAACTATTTGTGTGTGTGTGTGTGTGTATGTGTGTGTGTGTGTGTGTGTGTATAAAATCCTTGTCTATTTCTTTCCATAAATATCATGGATAACCCTCCAATGAGCAAGGAATCTTCCCCTGATTGTTTTAATATTTTTCCAGTTATATACACCAAGGAAATCAAGGCAGAGAAAAGGATCTCATATGCACTAAAATTTTCATAGCTACACTATCTCAAAGTAGCAAAGAACTGAAAACAAAGTTGATACCCATTGATAAAGTAATGGTTAAACAAATTGAAGTGCATGAATATAATAGTATGATACTGTACCGTAAGAAATGATGAATACGAAGAATTCAGGGAAGCAAAGTTAGAACAGCATATGATGGCACACATGAATTGATGCGGAATGAAGTAAGCAGAACCAGGGAAACAATATACACAATGACTACAAGAACAAAAAGAATGAAGCAGAGTACTATATAATTGTAATAAATAATTTCAGTTATGACAGTTGAGAAAATTAATTAACCTCTCTTCTTTGCAGAGGTAGTGACTATAAGTAAGAAATATGGTATACATTGTCAAATTGGATTTAACTGGCTGTTTTTCCTTCTTGCTTTTTTAATCTTTCTTTTTCCATTCCTTGATACCAGCTATGGCTCATTGAGCAGGGGAATAAAAAGGAATACGTTTGGAAATAAAACAAAAGAAATCAAATTATATACATACATTTGCCTCCTGGGCCCTGCATTAGTAACTAAGGTGGGACTTTCTTACTGTTTTAGAATGATAGATTAATTGTGTCTTAGATTGAACCTTACTAGGTGCAAAGCCCCAGTCTCAAACCCCTATCTACTAGGTGCTAAGCCTATGTGGGCATGAAGCCCTCGGGGTCCTAACAGGAGTTGCTAAGACCAGAACTAACAGTAGGAAAATAAGTTCTGGTTGCTCAGATGACATTTGATGACGGCTGAAGAGTATATAAAAAGAGAAAACACAACTATTTGCTGAGGCTCTCACTCCTGAAGGTGCAAGACTCTGGGCAGCTGCTCTAAGAGCCCCCCAGCTCACCCAGATATTGATGATTTTATGGTAACTATGAATTGTATTGGCTCTGTTTACAACATATGTTTGTAATTTGTTTGTATTTGCTCTGAAGTTCAGAGTGCTGGCTTTTTCCCCTGAACTAGGTGAATGATATTTGCATGTTGGTTTGAAGTAAGATTGTTAACCCCCTAACGCTCCTTTCCTTAGTAAACCAGATCAAAAGAACTTGTGCTGGCAGCATTCTTGTTGTTGGGCTTGTGTTGGTCTTTGACTCCCACAGCAGCTGTTAGCCAAATTGTTGCAACAGGCCCAGATCACTGTCCATCTATAATATCTATCCTAGATATCTATACTAACCCACTGGGCTGTTCATCCAATCTGGGTAACATGAGTTCTTCATCCACTTTGCTTTTTGAGGGATCATGGATTCCATTACAGAGGTCCTATAGCATTCACTAGTGTGAGAGTATCAATATCTCCCCAAAGCAGGTTCTTTCATTCCACCAGTAACATAGTGAGTCTTTACATATTGGCTCCAGCTTTCTTGATACAGTTTCCTGGTCATTTGAGGTATATAAAAAGTCCCATGCGCATGCAGTCTGGTCCTGTTGGGTCTTCATAAGTACATAAGACTCACATGAGTTGCCATACAAATTTCTATATGGAGATGAAGAGATCTATCTCCACAGAAGCTAAGTGCCACTCTATTCGTGTTGCATGTTCTTACTATATCAGAGCAAAGCAAACCTCCTTTTGTAAACATTCAGTGACATACAAGTGCCTCATTTCACCCCCAAATTGAGCCTAAAGTAAGATGTTGACATTAGAATTTCACCTTCAACAGAGAGCTTTTAATATAGTCAGCTCAATTACAGATGCCATGCAAATGGCAACCTCTCTGTCAATAAGGAATTCCCATATAATAGGGGGTGGGGGCAGGCAAGAGAGCCATTCCAACTATGCAAAGTATTTCAGTGTGTTTCTGGACACTTTAAATGTCAATGTCACTGACGAATTTGAATTAATGTCTTGAATTAAACTACCTACAGCTTTATTTCCCTTCTAAAATTCACTATTAGGCTATAAATACTCCAAACCAAAAATGAACAGGCCAAAAGCCATACCAGAGCTTCCAAACACCATGATATTACAATTTCAGATAGTGATACCAGTAAAAAGATAAATATCTGTTTGTTTACTCCTGATGCTCCTGACAGTCTTCTCTGTGTGTGTTTTCAATGTTTGTGTAATTTATTGGGGAAGCATTTTTCATAGATAAGTTGATACAAATTATTTAAAAGAAAATATATTTTGTTATTACTGGAATCAAAATAAGCAATAACATGGAAAGAGAGTACAGTTAGTTTTTTTTTTAAAAAAAAAAGGATATCATGGAGTGAAAGATATGGGAATATAGCCCTTTAAGCACAGCTAGTGAAAGGTAGGTGATTTATGGATAAGCTTGGGGTATGACAATATAATTGATAATCTTAAATTCTAAAAAAAAGTGTATAAAAGATCTTGAAAATTTATGTCAAGAAGACAGTCATGTAAGATTAGAGAACAGGCTAAGTTAAAAATCTTACAATGATCTTAGGCTGCATTGTGAAAGGTCATAATGTCTGGAATGAGTGAAATCAGAGTCCAATGGCACTTTGCCCTCATCAGATTGTAAAGGAAGCCTTTATGTCACATTTTAACAAAGGCATTGATAAACTGCTGTGTATCCAGAAAGTAGCCACTGGAATAGTGAGGGGGGCTGGAAAAGAGTCCTTGCAAGGAATAGTTGAAGGAGCTTGTAGATATCTGACCAGAAACAGGAAATACAGTAAGAGACACAATAGCTGTCTTTGGGTACTTAAAGGGCATTCTGAGGGACCATGAATCTCATTACAGAGGTCCTGTAGCATTCCAGAGTATGACAATATGAACATCTTCCTAAAGCAATTTCTTTCCTCCCACCAAAAACATAGGTTTGATCAAAAAGAAGACAAAGCTACACTAATGTATTGGTAATTAAGTTGGGACTTTCTTACTGTTTGAGAATGCTAAATTAATTAAGTGTCTTTGAACTAGGTGCTAAACCCCAGGCCCAAACCCTTAATTACTAAATGTTAAGCCGATGTAGGCATGATGTTCCCAGGGCCCTAAAGGGAGTTGCTAAGACCAGAGCCAATAGTATGCACTTAGTTTGATGAGGGGTAAAGACTGTATAAAAAAAGACTATATACACAGAGAGAACAGAGTTGTTTGCTTGGGGCTCTGAGCTACAGGAGGAGTGGCCTGTGACTCTGGGTCAGCCATTGTTAAGAGCTCACCAGCTTGTCAACCCAGATGTTGATGATTTCTTGGTAACTATGAATTGTGATCTGGTCTGCTTACATTGTGTATGTTTGTAACTTGTTTGTATTTGCTCTGATTTTCAGGTTGCTGGTTTTTCCTCCTGAACTAAGTGAGTTTATATGTATATGTTGGATTAAAGTAAGATGGTTAACCCCTTAACATTACTTTCCTTAGTAAAGCAGATCAAAAGAATCTGTGCTGGCAGCATTTTTGTTGTTGGGCTTACATTGGTCTTTCACTCTCACAATAGCTGCTAGACAAATTGTTGCTACACCTAGGGACCTCATTGACCTCAGCTTCCTTGCTGTAGCTTCCTGGTCATGTAGGGGAATCAAAAGTCCCAGGCACATGGAGTCTTGTCCCCTTTCATGTCATAAATACATAAGACTCACATGAGTCACACATGGAAGAGAACTTATTTATTCTGTTTGACCCAATAGGGTAGAACTAGACACAATAGGTAATTGTTTTAGAGAGACAGAGAGAGGGAGGGAGGGATAGGGAAAGAGGGAGGGAGATATGAAGGGAGGAAGGAAGGAAGGAAAGAAGGAAAGAAAAAGAAAGAAAAAAAGCAGATTGAAGCCTTGTTTAAAGAAAAACTTCCAAACAATATGAGCTGCCCAAAAATGGAATGAGCCTCCCTAGGAAAGTGATGAATTCACCATATTGCCTTGACTGGAAGCCTTCCAAAAAAAAGATTGGATGACCACTTATCAGAAGTACCAAAGACAGGACTGCTACTTGGGTACAGCCTGGACTAGATGACCTCTGAGGTACCTCCCATCTCTGAAATTGTATGATTCCATGAAATTTCAGAACCACTAGGAGCCAGAAATTAATCTTTCTGGAAGAATCTGTATTAATTAAATATTTATTGGATTTTCACAACTACTTTTGCTCACCAAGCATTTTTTTAAATGGACAAACAAGAGAAATGTAACTTGAAGAGCCAAAAATATAGAACAGGATTTATAAGGGAGAAAACAGTCAAAGGAATTGGAAATTTTAGCCAAGAGAAAAGGTAACAAAGGCATTGCTTAATGAAAATCTTCAAGAAAATAAATGTTTAGAGGGGGCGGAGCCAAGATGGCAGCTGGAAAGCAGGGACTAGCCTGAGCTCCCTGCCAAGTCCCTCCAAAAACCTATAAAAAATGGCTCGGAACCAGTTCTAGAACTGTAGAACCAACAGGGTAGCAGAGGGAGGCAGGGCTCTAGCCCAGGACAGCCTGGATAGTCTCTGGGTAAGGTCTATCCCACATGGAGCTGGGAGCAGAGGGGAGAGGAGCTGAGCAGAGCAGAGCCCAGCATGGGCGGCGCGTACCAACGAGACCAGGAGCCAGGTAGAGCGTCCCTAGCTCCCCGATTCAGTGGGCTGCAGCATTTACCAGACCTCTCAACCCACAAACAACAAAGACAACAGAGTAGGTTAGTGGGAAAAGCTGCTGGGGACAGGGAGTTTGTGGTTTGGCCACTGCCCCAGGGGCAGCAGAGGT
>JAQQSZ010019864.1:0-10271 GCA_028646595.1 Phalanger gymnotis
GGGGAGAAAATTTGTAATTCAAACGCCTGTGAAAATCAATGCTGAAAACCAAACATGTCAAAAATAAATTTAAAAAAAAAAGAAAAAAAAATGAAGCACCTACTATGTACCACGTACTATGCTAAGTGCTGGGGATACAATTAATAAAAAGAAAGAGTTGCTGCTCTCAAGGATCTTATAATCTAAAGACAACAAACAAAAGGAGGCAGGAAAGCAGGCAAGAGGTGGGTAAGAAAAGACATCAGGAGTTAACTTGTTCTGTGGATTTGAAACCAGGCAGGACAATTGATGCAAAATATGGTGAGCAAATCAAATCAAGTTTCTGCCCTCTATAAAAGAAGACGTTGGGAGGACTTTGATATAAAACCTTCCAGGCCTCCAATCAGAGGAGAGAGGAGACTGAGGGAGGCATGGTCAATCAAGGCTTAAGTCAGCAGCTGAATGGTGACTTCAGAAGTGAGGAGCTTATCCTGACAGGGGCATCTTGTTGAGTTGAGATTAGGCAGGGCAGCAGATGCAAAGTGGAGTGAGCATACAAGCAGCTTTGTATACTCATCCAGTTTGTGTTCCAATCTAACTAAGCAGTCAAACTGGTGGATCTTGAGGCTGCATAAACTCATTACACTCTCTCTTGAAAGATAAACACACACTCTATTGACCTAAACAAGAGAGACATCTGGTTAGACTCATGCATGGCTGTTTGGCTGAGCTCAGCAACAGGGAGGCTTAGTGTGTGCATTAGCCATCCTTGTGCAAGAACCACATATCATTATTAGTCAGTGTGTTGCATTATGGAGATTACCAGCCATGGAAATAACTAAATTGGACAGATCTCCATAAACAAGCTTTCATGAGACTATCATACAGTCCCAAAGTCCGAAGACATTTTTCAAAGGAATTTTTTTGTACAATACACACAACTATGATGTTATTGGAGGTATGTAATTAGTTCTTTCTGAATTTTGAAGTGGATAGCAATACTAACTACCTCCCTCAGATATATTTTGAAGACTTCATATAAAAGTATGCTAACATCTTCTAAGAAGTGACTATAAGGATCTGTCTGTATACATAAATATGTGTGTATATATGCACATATACAAACACATATATGACAAAGCATTATCTCATCTGTATTAACATAAAAGGATATAATATAAAATCACAAAATGTTACCCCAGGGTCATTTTACATTGGAACAAAGTATTTTGTCTTTTCTTTTAAATAAATATAACAAGGAAAAGAAATGAAAATCTCTGGAATATTTCATGATAGTCTGCTAAGTTGTGTTTCATACGGTCATAAATTTAGAGCTGTCTGCCATTCCTGGAATATACTCCCTCTTAACCTCTGCTTCATAGAATCCCATGCTTCTTTCAAAATGCAGTACTAGTTTCTTCATGAAAACTTTTCTGATCTCTCCAATTGTTTTCTTCCCAACTTCCTTACATATTTAACTACTTCGTATTTAATTATAATCACTAACATTTATATAATACTTGAAAGGTTAAAAAGAACTGCATTTTATTTAATTCTCATAATAACCCTGGAAGATGTGTCATTATCTCCATTTTTGCAGATGAGAAAACTGAGGTAGGTGGAAATTAAGTAGCTTTCCCAGAGCAATACAGCTAATAAGGATCTGAAACACAATTTGAACTCTGGTCCTCTTGACCTTGAGTCTAGTGCTGTATTTAGTTTGTCACCTAACTCCCTCCATTTTTATATGTTCTTTTTGACTTGCCCATTGGAATGTAAGTTCTCCCTGCTTGAAGAACTGTTTCATTTGCTGAATTTGTATATCCAGTACCTAGTACAGTGCATGGCATATAGGAAGTACCTAATAAATGCTTGGTTGGGTGATTGGTGGATTGAACTCAATGGGTCCTAAGAGGCCATCTAGTCCAAACCCTTCAAACAACTAGTCTAAAGTCACACATCAGAGTGATGATTTGAACCCCAGTCCTTCACTCAAGAGACAGTGATCCTTTCACTATACCATACTGTGCATCATCTAGATAATTATTTATCACTACAGACAGATTCTAAAAGAATGTATTTTATTTAACTCCATAATGTAATCATCAGGTTAATAATTCAGTAATATTGGAAATACGGGCATCAACAAAAATGCCTCCCTTGTATTTGACAAGTGTAAAGACTTAAGCTTTTAGAATAAGAATTCATTATTTGGTAAAAAAAAAAAAATGGGAAACTGGAAACCAATACAGCAGAAACTGGGCATAGACCAATATCTTACACCATTTACCAAGATAAGGTCAAAATGGATGCATGACCTAGGTATAAAAAGAGATTTTACAAGAAAATGATAAGAACATGGAACATATTGCTCATCAGACCTATGGATAGGGATGAATAAACAAGATATGGAGAACAAAATTAGGTGTAAACTGGATTGTTTTGGTTAGATTTAATTAAAAAGGTTTTGTATAAATAAAACAAATGTAGCCAAGATCAGAAGGAAAGCAAAAAATGGGAGGGGGGGAATGTTTATAGATAGTGGTAATAGTAATTAAGGTGGAACTTTTTGCCATTGACCTTTAATGATTCTGACTTTTGTTTGAATGGGGCAGATAAAGTGGTTGTTTTTGTGTTTCTCAGCACTGAGACAATTGGGAGCTGTTGATTTGTATCTGATGTGACATGAGGGGTAGAGAACTTTTCCACACCCAGCCTGGGTGAGGTCAGGGCCCTTTGGGGGCCCTGAACAGGATATATAAGTGCAGAGGTTAGTGTTCTTGCTCGGAGCTCTGAGCCACAGCAGGAGTGGCGTGTGACTCTGGACCAGCTGTTATAATGAGCTCCCCGGCTGTACACCCAGATCTTGAATTGTATTTGGTCTGTAATTCAGGGTGCTGGTTTTTTCCCCTAAACTAAGCAAATGTATTTGTATGCTTGATTAAAGTAAGATTGTTAACCCCTTAACGTTGCTTTCCTTAAGTAAAACAGATCAAAAGGACCTGCGCTGGCAGATTTCTGGGTGCTGGTTGTTGTTGGATCTTATACCCCCACAGAAACTGCTGGCTGGATTGTTGAAACAACAGTTTATCAGATAAAGGTCTCATATTTAAAATATATAAAGAATTTTGTCAATTCTATAAGAATACAAATCATTCCTCAATTGATAAATGGTCACAGGATATGAATAGGCAGTTTTCTGAAGAAATCAAAACAATTTATGGTCATATGAAAAAATGCTCTGGGTCATTATTGATTAGGGAAATGCAAATTAAAACAACCTTGAGATATCATTTTATACCTACCAGATTGGCTAAAATGATGGAAGAACAAAGTGACAAATGCTGGAGGAGGTGTGAAAAAATTGAGACACTAATTCATTGTTGGTGGAATTGTTCCAGCCATTTTGGAGAGTAATCTAGAATTATGCCCAGAGAGTTCTTAAACTATCTATATACCCTTTGATCCAGTAATGTCACTAATTGGTCTATTTCCAAATGCTATTTCACTATTTTTATTCAGGCTGTGTTGTTAAAATTTACCATGGAAATCTTCAGAGCTTACATTGGTAACTCATTTCTAGTTCATTTCTGGAAATGGCAATAACCCCTCATTATATCATTTATGATTCATGACTTCCCAAGTGACATTACTTCCATGTTATCTCTTCAGTTAGCATTAAGTTCCTTGTAAGCAGGAACTATCTTCATCCAAAGATGAAAATAGAAATATATGTATCCCTAGCCAATAAAACCTTAAATAATTTTTGGCATGTGTTCAGTAATTTTTCAGTCATATCTTATTCTTTGTGACCCTATTTGGAGTTTTTGTGGCAAAGATATTGCAGTGGTTTGCCATTTCCTTCTCCATCTCATTTTACAGATGAAATGGTTAAGTGACTTTCCCAGGGTCAAATAGTTGGTAAGGGTCTGAGGCCAGATTTGAACTCAGGAAGATGAGTCTTCCTGATTCCAGGCCTAGCATTCTATCCATTGTGCCACCTAACCACTCTTTTTGGCAACTAGTAAGAGCTTAATAATTTTAATTCATTCATTCATTCATTCTTCTGTGAAGGTCTACCTATAGAGGGATAAAGAGAATAGGTACTGCCTTCATGCTATAATCTGAGGGAAAAGAGAAAGGCTCTCATCCTCCCTTCAGCTGATGTCTTCATCAGATTATTTTGTTTAATGCTTTGTGAGGAATAGTTGGCTGAAGCATGTCACTGTCATCTAAAACTGAGGGCCAGAAAAGTGAAGTAACTAAATAGGCAGGATTCAAAATGAAATCTTCTGCCACCAAAGTCAATGTTGCTTCTACCACTATGAATCATTTCCAGGAACACCAGTTACCAAAATTCAATAGGCCCAGAGAGGCTCTGATACAATCCCCTTGTTTTCAATTGGAAACTACTGTGTACCATGCCAATTCAAACAAAAATAAACCACTGAGACTGTCCCGTAGTCAATTCTGGGTTGGAAGTCAGGAGACCTTTCTGCAAATTCTTCTTCCAACTCTAGTCTGCCTTAGTTTTCTCATCTATAAAATGGGAAAATGATATCTGTGTTGTATACCTTATATGTTATTGGAAGTGAAGTATTATACAAATGTGGGCTAATGCTATCATAATTGCTTGTCAAGTAATCAATAAACTAAATCCCTGTATCATTTGACTCAAAAGAAGTAACACATTTTAAAAGTCCACGTACCCTGAGACTGTCATAAAGTAATAGCTATGACATTCATACTGTGCTTTTTAAAATTTAATTTTATTCAATTTTGTTACATTTTACATTCCAAACTGTCTCCCTTCCTACCCTTGCACTAGAAAGGATCACCATTTCACACACACACACACACACACACACACTGTAAAATCATATTATCATACTTCTATTTATCAGTTCTTTATCTAGAGGTGGATGAAGAAGAGGATCTTCTTCATAAGTCTTCTGTAGTTGACTTGAGTATTTATAATAGAATAACTTAGTCATTTACAGTTATTTTTCAAACAATAGTGTTTTTACTTGTATACTACGTTCTCTTGGTTCTACTCATTTCACTCTTCATCATTTCATGCGTCTTTCCATGTTTTTTCTAAAATCAATCTGCTTGCCGTTTCTTACAGCACAGTAGAGTTCCATCACAATAATATACCACAACTTGTTCAGCTATTCCCTGATTGATGTGTATTCCCTCAATTTCCAGTTCTTTGTCACCACAAAGAAAGCTGCTATAAATATTTTAGAATATATTGGATCTTTTCTTTTTTTCCCTCATAATCTTGAGAAACAGACTTAATAGTAATATTGCTGGGTCAAAGGGAATGCACAGTTCTATAAACTTTGGGCATAATCCCAGATCACTTTCCAAAATGGTTAGATCAATTTTACAGTTTCACCAACAGTGTATTAGTGTCCCAATTTTTCCACATCCTCTCCAATATTTGTCATTTTCCCTTTCTATCATTTTAGCCAATCTTATGTATATGAGATGATATCTTAAAGTTTTTGTAAGTCTCATTTCATGTGACTCTATATAGATTTGATTTCTTCATCAAAAAACTTCTTGTTCATATCTTTTGACCATTTATCAATTGGGGAATGACTCATATTCTTATCATT
This sequence comes from Phalanger gymnotis, assembly GCA_028646595.1. Lineage (NCBI taxonomy): Eukaryota > Metazoa > Chordata > Mammalia > Diprotodontia > Phalangeridae > Phalanger > Phalanger gymnotis. Next base: position 5,604 of record JAQQSZ010019864.1, read on the forward strand.
TTGATATGAGACTTTTATCTGAGAAACTATCTATAATTTTTTCCCAATTTTCTGCTTTCCTTCTAATCTTGGCTAGATTGGTTTTCTTTGGCAAAACCTTGTTAATTTAAAGTAATCAAAATTATCCAATTTATGTCTCACAATTCTTTTTATCACTTGTTTATTCATAAATGCTTCTCCAATCCATATGTCTGATAGGTAATATGTCCCATGTTCTAAATATAGTACCTTAAGTTTCGCAAAGTATTTTACAAATATCTCATTTTGTCCTCACAAAAACCCAGGGAAGGTAGATGCTATTATTATGCCCATTTTATAGGTGGAGAAACTGAGACAGATGGTACTTAAGTGATTTGCCCAAGGTCACACAGCTAGTAAATATCTCTAAGACTGGGTCTGAACTCAGGCATTCTTGACAGTAGATAAAACAAATACTGGCTGTGGAGTTGGAGGACCTGGGTTCAGATATTACATTTTATATTTATGACCTTTGTGTCTCCTTGCTTCTCAGTTTCCTAAAACGGAAAATGAGAGGGTTGGACTAGATGGTCTCCCAATTCCCCTCCAATTCTAGACATACAATCCTATGATATAATACTTGACCTACTTGTGTGTTCTGACCTCTTGCTTCCCAGGAATTTGACCCTCCTGTTTGAATGATAACAGAACTCAGGAAAGCTGAGACACAATTGTGCCACTCAGCAGAATGAACTTGGATGAAATTGAGAGTACTCTGCCTTGAGTGAAGTATTCTTCATCTCAAGCTGGTTGGAAGGGATATCGTATCCTCATTTAGAAGTCATTGGAAGAGAATAAATATGTAATGTGGTAGAAAGAAAACTGTGCTGAAAATGACTTCTACTCCTATCTGTGATATAAATCCAGCATGGGGCAGGGTGGTGCTATGGAAAGACCATGGTCTCTGGAATCTAAAATCTGGCTTCAAATTGCACCTTTGATAGCTGTGCTTTGAATCACTTTGGGAAATTCAATTAACCCCTCTAGACCTCCATTTTCTTATTTGTAAAATAAAGGGTTGCATTAGGTGGCCCCTAAGGGCCTTTTTAGCTCTAATGTTCTTGTGCTCCAGATACTATTTTTGTCTTAGAAATGATCATCAAGATCATCAGATTTTTGAAATAATTAAGTTAAAGTTAAATTTTATTAGATTAATTTTAATCAATTGATAAACACTAAGTAAGCATCTACTACGTGCTAGGCACTGTCCCTAAAGCAATCCAAAAAAAGGCACAAGTTAGCTCCTACCCTCAAGGAGCTCACAATATACTTTCAAAGACAACAAACAAACAAATATATACAAACAGATTCTATAAAGGATAAATATGAAATGATTGACAGAGGGAAGAGAGAGAATTAGAATGGGCTGTGGACGGCTTCTGGTAGAAGACAGGATTTTTTTAAAGAATTTTTGCCCTCTTCTACATCTCCATATCTCCTGAAGCAAAAAATACGACTTTGTATTTTCAAAATATTAAAAATAACACAAAGTACATTAAAAATAAAGCTTTGATGAATGATGGTGAATGTATGGCTTCCAGTCTATATGACTACCAAAGACAATGGCCATAAAGCCAAGAGGGGCAAAATATTATAAAAGGAAAGATATTTTTGCTATGACATTTAAAATTTTAATAAACTTCTCCTTTATTTCTAATAATGTTCTCCAGTGCTTGGAGTCACCCAATTTTTTGATGAATCTAATATTCTTTTACAATATAAACATAAACCTAAAGCCCCAGCTCTCTTAGGAAAATATTAAACCATTTGTCCATTGTGCCTAAATCAAATTGACTTAGAATGATAGTATTATTAAGTAGCAAAAGATGCTTCATTTGTTACCAAAATCTAGCCAACCTAGATATATTCCTACATCCTTCCAATTTCACAAATGTAGAAACTGAAGCATGATGGTACAACTGAGAGATTTGCCTCTTTCATCTAGTAAGCCAGCAACAAATCCACAACAAAATGTCTGTCTTTGGGTCTTGGAGTCACCAGTCTCATGAGCTACACTGGATCTTTTCATAGAGTTAACTGAAGGATGAAATGACCAATCTTCTAGCCCAAAGAATGATGCATGACTAGTGAAATGCCAGTTTTCAGCACAACCCAGTTTAACACCAGGACAATTCCAAAGATAGTGTCAGTGTTAGGAATTTTGGCTAGCAATTCCCTTCTGCTGTCACAGCATTTAAAGGATGATTAAAAGCACTCTTTTTTAAAAAATGATTTTAACTCTCTTCTATCTCCTATGTCCCATCCCAAGATCCAAAAGCATGAATGCTGTGGGACAAGTCAGAAGGACTGAGTACTAATCAGAGTACTAATAGCTTAACGTACTGTTCCATCTTTATTTTAAAATGTGATTTTCAATATAACACAATGGAGTAGAAATTCGGGACCTGCATATATTATTACATGTTAGATTTCTGTAGCATTGTAATTTTCAAAGAGAGTAGGGGTGAAAGCATAGGGAAGGGAGGGCATATTTCACTTGTTCTTTCAAAAGCAACAAAGTGAATTGGGATTGGTTAGTATGATGTTTTAGAGAGCTAGAAGATATACTGGATTTGCCAGAAGGATTGAATGCCCTCTTAACTCTATGTGTATATGCAAGGTTTTATCTGGATATGAACATGGTTCAGACTGTAATAGTTAAACTGGTAAAGGGTATAAAATATTACCTCAATAATAGACAAGTAATATGATGTCTGAAAAAAGTAGGAAAAGACCTTGTTTTAATAAAAAGTTCATATGTGGACACACAATACATATGTACATATGTACATACATACATACACATACCACATATGTGTATGTTTGTGTACACATATATCTAAATGGAATTTGAGGAATTTGGGACAGACAATGAACTGTGAAATAAATATGAAAGCTTAAATCATGCTGTAATGGATGAAAAGTGAGGCCATTTATATGTAAATAATTTGATGCTTTAAAGGTGCAGGGAAATAACTTTCATTTATTAAAAACTGATAAAATGTTAGCATGAAGAAACACCATTTTCAAGGACACAGGATGTGATGGAAGACTGCTTTGAGAACTGATTAATGACTGGAGCCAAAAGGCATTAGGGTCTCTTAGTTCATACTCATGTCCCTGTTGTAAGACTTGAAGGCATTTTTTAAAATGAAAAGTCATATATCTGTTTGGAAACTAGAGATTAGAAAGGGATGATTGATTTCACAAGGGAAATATGGTGAGCTGTTATCTGATAAGTGAAAAGTAAGTCACTGAGTACAAGGAAGCTTTGATTTAAGTCATAGAAAGTAAGCTAGTGACAGGAGTCTGAGACTGCATATGTGATTAAAAGATTGAAGAATCTGGTAGGAACAAAAGACACATCAGGGAGGTAAAAGGCTAGTTTATGGAATCGTTTGACTAAACCAGAAGTAGGATCAGTCCTATTTCTGCTGTATTTCTTATTGGCTGAATAAATATTTGTGCTCATTGGAAGATAACTTCAGTTCCAAGCTATTGGAAACCTCTCTGAAGTACCAGTGGCTCTTTGTTGTCTCTGGTGTGAGAAAGAAAAACAGGAAAGATAAAGACAGGTTTTGCAGCTGCTTTGCTATATAAGAATTGGATGACACAGAATCTTGGTTAGTAAAGAGTTAGTTGGGCTGATATGCCTTGCCCAGAGAGTCACATTGTGATGTTTTATTTTTACTTCCATGTTGCTGGATGACATAATTCTGGAACTGAACAGATGGTCCAGCTGGCCTGAAAGGCCCAGAGACATCCACCTAGACCAGCTCTGCAGTTCCCTGGTTTAAAAGTTACTGCTATGAGTTCAATAGCATAACACTTTTCCAGTTTCCTATTAAGGGTAATTCTAATTTGAAAGAGCTTATAAATGCTTTGTAAATTCAAGAAAAGAGAAGAGGATGTGCTTATCTAGAGGGTGGTGAGTAGGGAAGATGTATTCTGTAACAGATGTACTTCTAGGAACCTAAGAGAATTTGAGTATAATTGAATGATGGTAGACTTCATCTTAAAACCTATACCTCCAAGTGTAAGGGCAAATTGGGGTGACTGAGATAGCCTAAAGGCTAAGTAGGTGTCTACACACCTATGTCAGAGATATAAATCACTAAAGTAGGTATAGATAGCCCTGTTCAAAAAGTATTAAACTGTCCCGTGTTCCATCCTTTTCAGGACTCATGGGTTTTTTTTTTTCCCCACCAGGATTGATTTATATGTCCCTCTTATCTTTTTCCATAATTTTTTTAACCTTTTTGGTACTGACTCAGATAAAGCAGTTTCTACTCCTAGTTACTGGATTGAATGTGACCCTTTTTATTGCTTCCTTTCTTTAAAAGAATTAGTGTGAATTAAAGCTTTCATAGAAATAAGGGAGGGCTAGAAAAAAGCCATTTTTTTTTGGCTTCTGCCAAACTAGTATATTTTCTTCCTTTCTTTCTTTTTAAAATACCACTAAAAGTCTATTTAATTTCATTCTTTGCCCCCACCAAATTCTACATGACATTTTATCAAAGGGGAAGAATTTCTGGGTTTTTTTTTAGTCTACTCATCTTCCTTCTTCTTTTTCTTTACTTTTTTTAAATAGTGATTTTTTTAAATTTATTTTTAATATGTTTAGTTTTCAGCATTGATTTTCACAGGCAT